>JANATF010000009.1:1800000-2041451 GCA_029449245.1 Mortierella alpina | reverse complement strand
AAAAACCCTAAAAAAACCCTAAAAAACCCTAAAAAAACCCTAAAAAACCCTAAAAAACCCTAAAAAACCCTAAAAAACCCTAAAAAAACCTAAAAAACCCTAAAAAACCCTAAAAAAACCCTAAAAAACCCTAAAAAACCCTAAAAAACCCTAAAAAACCCTAAAAAACCCTAAAAAAACCCTAAAAAAACCCTAAAAAACCCTAAAAAACCCTAAAAAACCCTAAAAAACCCTAAAAAACCCTAAAAAAACCCTAAAAAAACCCTAAAAAAACCCTAAAAAACCCTAAAAAACCCTAAAAAACCCTAAAAAAAACCCTAAAAAACCCTAAAAAACCCTAAAAAAAACCCTAGAATAAACCTTAAATTGGGCTCTCAATTCACAAGAAAAGGTTATTTGAATTTAAACTCTCGATCGAAATACGATCGTCAAATGAAATTGTGCGATCAATTGGCATTTGAACATTAAATGAGATTTGCTTATTCGATCGATATGAAATTGACAAATAACAGCATAAATTTAACACGCCTGAAGCAGTTCTTAAAATAATTTGAAAATACGGAAGTGTGAAATTTAAGACAAGTGTTAAATTCTCAGGAACCGAGCATTTTGAGATTCGAGGGCTGTTGGATAACTGTTGCGCACCTTCAATTGATTTCAAATAAAAAATCGAGAAAGTGTGAGATTTCGAAAAGTGTGAAAATCACAGCAATCTTGTATTTTGAGCTTCGATGGGTGTTGGGAAACTGTTGCGCACCTTCAATTGCTCTCAAATATGAAATCGGGGAAGTGTGAGATTTTTGAGATGCGTGAAAATCTCAGCAACCGAATATTTAGGGCTTCGAGGGGTGTTGGGGAACTATTGCACACCTTCAATTGTTCTCAAATATGAAATTGAGGAAGTGTGAAATTCTAAAGAGAAGTAAGATTCACGGTAACCAGTACTGGGGCAAGCAATTGGAGTACTTCAATTGCTCAAAAATACGAGAATACGGAAATAGTGTTCCTGACGACTTGGGTGAAGAATTGGAGACGGACTATTGGAGTGCCCTTACCATGTGGATGATCTCCTTAAGCTTGCATTCATTTGCAGAGGGTTGTCAATTACAGAGGGCGTTCGATTACTAAGGGTTGGATATTAGAGAGGGAATCAATTACAGAGGTTTCGAATTAGAGGGGTATTCGAAAAAGAGAAGTTTTCATTTTAGGAGGTCTTGCACTTAGAGAGAGCTTGCACTTAGAGAGTGGCCTTGCACTTAGAGAGAGACCTTGCACTTACAGAGAGTTTGAGGAAAAGGTGCTTTCAGCTCGTTGAGGTTGCTTCTGCTGTTCAAGAACTGTTTGGCTCGCTTAAGAGGATGGTTTTTTTGTGGAGGAAGCACATGTAGTACAGCCGGTTAGGCCAATATAGATTGAAAATGCTTCGGGAAGCTAAAAGTCGTTTTAGAAGGGTCTGAGGAGTAAACAAGTTCATGAAAGTGGACGAACTGCTGGACAGTGCAAAGTGTAAGTTGTCGGAGGACTTTGACCCAGGAGCTGTCGCGGACGAGGACATACCTTACTGGGGGATACAGAGGAGAGAGGAACGCTATGAAGAGGAAAGCTAGCGAAGTAAATGGTGAGGAGGTGGAAGGTGAGAACGTGAAAGGTGGGAATAGGAAAACCAAAGGGAGAAAGAGGGAGAAGAGAGGTATGTCTGAGATTGCAGGCCGTAATAAACCCCGTAATCCAAGGTCGCATATGCTCTGCATTTTAGCCTCTTACTTTATGCTCTTTGTCTTCCCTCCTGCCTGCTCCTTTCCTGCCACCCGCCCTTACTCGTCTTTGATACAGCTAAGGTAAGCTTCAGGATCCCCCCCACAAGTACAGGTACCACGGTTTGTAGTATAGGCTCTGGGAGGTCCTTGGTTTCCTGGAGTCTGTGCACTTTTGGAGTGGACAAGCAGAGTAGAGAGAGCTTTCTTTTGACTCGTGTTACGAGCTTTCCCTAGTCTTACCAGCAGCATGGAGCAGGATGATAGCATCGCAGTAGCCTTGCATGCTCATTTGCAAATTGATGGCAAGCGCTGGACGAGGTAAAAACCAGGATTGCAGCGCTGATTGAGGAATCAAATTTGGAATGAGCTTGACTCATTCACCAACTGCATTGACATTCCTTGTGCTCACGATGATGCTTTTCTTCTATTATGTGTAACGACAGCATACACGGGCGTGTCTGTACTTCGCGACGCAGCGTCTTCGGCTGAGTGGCTCGAGAAAAGTGATTTTATGCTCTGCACAAGCTTTTCTTTTCTTTCCTCCTCTCTTCGCTACTTGTTCACCTCTTTTCAGCAGCACGCAAGGTAAGCTTCATCTCTTTGGATACTCCTCTCAAGCACATCCTTCGTCAAAGTCATGCCACTGCAGCTCAACAAACTCTGTTTTCCTGAAATGAGGAATGAGCCAGCTCAATTGACAAGCTTTTTTTTTTTTGGCTTTTTCTCATTTCCTCAGTGTCGCTAGCAAAATGGAAGGCAAGGCAGCGGGGGACCTCTCGCTATAACAAACGGAGGGCAAGGCAGCGGGTCCACTTCCCCGCTGGTGAAATATGGAAGGCAAGGTAGCGGGATTATCACTTCTTCGCTCTACAAAAGCAAAGTGAAAGTGGAGTCAACCACTATAAAAAACAGTGGAGTAAACCACAGTCAGTGGAGACTATTAAAAATCAACCACCTCAAAAAACACACTCTCTTTCTTGCAGCAGCATATGAAGACGGTGGCGCAACACAGAAGGTAAAAAGCGAGAATATCTGGAATGCGGCTTTCGATGAGGATTGGCTCTTTATGTTGTCTTCTAACCCGCAGACGTTTGCTCTACGTTTATTATCTTCCTCTCAGTACGCCCAGAATATCGGTCGGTCGGCCAGCGAGGACAAAGCGCAAAGGAAGAGTGTCGTTGAAAGCGAACCCCACTTTTGGTGGATGGTAACTTGGTAAGTAACTTGGTAGGACCAGTTGACCTTGGATTTATACTTTTGAATGAGGACGATTCATCTCTATGTTGGGTTTATTGAACAAGCATCTAACAACTCTCTCTACGGTACTATCACCCTGTAGACTTCGCCGTACGTGTACAGACGGTCTTTTTCAAGAGGCAGGGCCCTCTAATAACCGCTGTTGTTCCACGATCCTAGGGTAAGTGGTTTCTGGTCATAGTGTTGGTGTCCAGCCAGTGTCTGTACAATTTGCCAGTGCCTACGCGAGGGTCTTGGTCAGTTGCCTAGGCGAGTGCTATTTCCAAGGCTCAGTCACTGTAAGAATCAGATGCAATAGCCAGCGTAGATGTGAGTGTCGACAGCAACTGGGCCAAAGAGGGTGTCAAAGCGAGCGCAATTGTCAGTGCTGGCGTGGACGCCGGATAGAGAGCCTTAAACCGTGTTCTCCTGAGCCTGTAGTAGTCAAAGACTAACACTTTTTTCATCGCATTCTATCCCCCGAGTATGTGTAGCGCTTCTCCAGTGCGTCGAGTCGGAAGGTGGACTAGCTGTGGTCACGACCTCGTTCCAGCATGCTGCAGTACCTGCCACATTACCGGAACGGGTTGTTGATTGCGGCTGGCTGGTTTCCAGACTCGTCGCACTGGCTCAGCTGGAACGGTAGAATTCCCGGATCCTTTTTGTCCACAGGTACATTTAGCAAAGCACTCCAGGCATCTCGTGTTCGTGAAAGAGAAGATCCATCTTGCCAGGGTAGCATAAGAGGGAAGGGTTAAGGGAACTTTGGAGAAAAAGGCATGGCTGGGCTGGAGAGTAAAGGCATTGGAGCAGCGTAGGCAGGGGAGTTGTGATCAGGAAGTGATGAGGAAAGGCGTGGTGGATCTGAAGGTGGACGCACTTTTTTTCTTTTGTAGTGGTCCGAAGGGAATTTATGAGGTTGAAGCGAGTGAGGAATGTGATGAGTGATGGGGGCGAACGTGAAGAGCACCGTGCCATAGGTGTGCGAGGTGCGAAGGAATAGCTGTGCAAAAAGAACGAGGCAAGAAAGAAAAAAAACTGATGAGGTGCTTGATCTAGGCCTGTGTGGGTGACAATCGTTGAAGGGCAAGGGAAACAAAGGTGGGAAAGGATTCAGGGTCCCGCATCATCAAGGGAGAGTAAAGATGAAGCTTGGTTGTGGGAGAGATGGTGTCGAGTTTGTGTTTGTTCCATGCTGAAGCGAGTAAGGTGCCTGAAGAGTTGAAATGAACGCGAGATACTGTGAGGAATCTACAGACGATCAATGGCGCGGTGATGAGCAGTATGTGAGAGAGTCAGTGAGGGACAGTGAATGCAGAGATGGGCTGCGAAGAAGAGTGTCAGGGTAGTATCAACTCAAGACGCGAGTGAGATGATTCGGGGCGAGAAGAACACGCCGAGTGAGGGATGTGGGACTTGTTTGAACAAGCAAGAGCTGAAGGGTGTGCAATAATAGCGAAACGGCTGATGTCATGATGTCATGATGTCATCAAGTAATCGAGTGAGTGGGGGCGGTGTAGCTTTGTCTGGTTGGAGCCGATGTGAGAAGTTGAAGACGATGTGGGAAGAGCAAGAAAGCGATGAAGGAAAGAGAAATAGAATTGAGGAGAGAATAGAGATTGTTCTTTCCTGAAGCTGCCTGCGCTCTAGTGTGGAAATAGATTCGCAAGAGGTGACTCGCTGAATTGAGCGAGAGGAAGGGTGAAGGTGGCAGGCGTGAGGAGCATGGTACGATTCTGCGGATCAACAAATCATCACGCCCAAGGACAGGTACACGGGATTACGGTATGAGTGCATGAGAGTGACAGTGAGAGTAGAGACGGCCTGCGAAGAACAGCAGATGGATAGTGTCAGCTGCTGAAGTAGAGGAACAGACAAGAGAAAAGCGCAGAGAGGGATGTACAGCAGATTGAAGTACAAGTGAGAGGTGAAAGGTGTGCAATGGCAAGACCCCCCCAAAAAAAAAGTTCGGTGAGTTTGACTGTGCCTTTGTGAACAAAGAACGGCCACTTTCGGTAAGAGTGAGGAAGGAGTAGTACTTTTGCGATTGATCAGAGGTGACGAAAGAAACAGTGGTTGAGTACTGTGTAGGTGCTGTGGGAAGAGCGCGTAGCTGGTAAAGGATGCAAAGAGAGGACACAGAGAAAGAGAGAGAAGCGAGTGTGCATGTCGTTGAGGTTGCCACCGGTGGGTTGTCATTGTAAAAAAAATAAAAAAAGATTGGACAGCGGTGACAGTGAGGGTAATGACGGCCTGCGAGGGACAGTAGTTGGGTAGTGTCAGTAGCGCGTGAGGTGGACAGGAACTGACAAGAAAAGCGCAATGAGGGGGATGAAGGGCTTGAATCGCAAGTGAAGGTGAAAGGTGAATGGTGTGCAATAGCAAGACAAAAAAAACCAATCGGTGAGTTTGACTGTGCCTCTGTGAAGAAAGAGAACGCTGCAGTCGGCAAGAGTGAAGGTGTATGTGCGTCTGATCAAAGTCGGCATGAACAACTCTGACTGAGAAAGCGGCGAGGATGGAGAGAGCGAGTGAGTGTGTGACAGAGACATAAGCGAGTGTGCGTACTTTTGTGGTGGCCTGCGCTGTGGTGAGAGTGTCGTTGACAGCAAAGAGAAAGAGTCGAGAGATAGATTCATACAACTAGACTAGACTCGCTGGATCAAGCGAGGTGGTGGTGAAGGTCGAAAAGGGTCGTGGGAAGAATAGTAGGTGGATTGGGGTGTGGTTGTAAAGAGCAGCCATGGGAGAGCAAGCGGACCGCGAAAGACAGTGCTAGGCAGTGGCAGCTCACCACTTGTGCTGAGTGTATAGAAGAGCCTGGAAGATACGCGCAGAGAGGGAAGTAGGCTTGAAGACGGACGTGAGAGAGAAGGGTGTGGATGGCGGTGGTGAATGGTGGTGTGGAATGGCAAAAAGAATGAGTGAAAGAGGACTCAAAGACAAAGAGGGTGGTGGAATGGAGTTGGCAGATTGTTGTGGAGGTGAATTGAGAACCGAAAAAGGTCCAAGGTTTAGACTATCAAAAAGCCAAGTTCTCGCCACTCCCGCTCACCTAAATTAGGACTTGGCTGTTGTCCATCGATTGACTGGCGCGAGGATGACGGCAGAGGGATATGCAGATAGCGTGTTTGCTGACGCGCACTTTCCACAGGCAAGTAGCATCAGGAAGGCGCTATCGAGGATTTAGGTCTCTTGGCTCAGATCCATCTTAGCAAGACGAGAGATAACCAGCAAAGGGCTACGATAACAGTAATCTGTATGCCGCTGTTGTTACGGCCCTGAACGAGCAAAATATCTTACTTGCTCGCTCACCAGCGAGCAAATCTTTACGGGTGCTCGCTCGCTAAGATCATAGCACTGCAGCAACACGCGCGGCCTTCCGGGGCCAACAAAGAAGGTGGAAGATAGTAAAAGTGCAATTGCTGTAGTGAGCGAGCAACAAATTCAAGTGCTCGCTAGTTCAGGGCCGTAGCTGTTGTTCGCTTGCACCGAGGTTGCTCTTCGAATCAGCAGTGGTACATATTGCTTATCGCTATCCGCCTAAAAAATAGGTAGCGGGGACAGTCAATGGATGGCGACAAGCCTGATCGTGTGGCGCCAGCACGGCCTCTTGGCCGGTCTTTCAAAAGGAACTAATGTCGCGCCTTGTAGCTTTTCGAGCATGAAAAATCATGCTGATGTGTGTGCGAACGTGAGGGAGCCTGAGATGATGTCTCGCGCTTGAGACCGATTGTTCAATGTGAATGGGAGAAAGAGCGAACTACGCGTCAAATTCAAGTAGGGCCTCTTCTGATGCTTGGCAATTGATTTTCTGGCGCGACCCACCACGCCTCAAGGTGAAGTAGGACCTTCGCTGATGCTCGTCAACAGGTTTCTGGCGCACAACCACGGCCGAATTATAAGCAGGTCAAGAGGGACGAGAAATGCGCAGAGAAAGGGCTGTTGGAGTTGAAAGCGATCATTCTGGAGAGCCTCTTTGCAAAAAGTGCCTCTGGATCCGATGAAGAAATCGTTTCGAGGAGACACCCTACAGATCAATGTGCGCAGACTTATCCTTGCAGAAGAAAAAGTCCAGTGAAGATATATCTATGGAGTACACCACCAGCGCAGAATCGAAACGTCGAAATGGGCGAGTGTGGGGTGTATGCCCCTCTGCTCGGCTATTTGTGCAGCTTCCGCTTGCAAACACGCAGGCGTGATCCCTTGCTATGTGTTCACGGAGCACCATATCATTGGGCTTGCAGTGGCTTTGCAGCACGGCCCGATACTTCAGCAAGGTGGCAGGCGGTGGAGGGGTCTCCTTGACGACCTTCTTCCGTTCTCTCTTGCACATTCTACATATTAATTCCTTGTCGGCGCAAAGGGCCTTCTCTGTCTTTGCAACATGTTGGCTGCAGCTTATCAATCTCTTGAGCGTGTGTGGCCCTTGCGCATGCCCACGTCGCTATTTAAAGTCCGGCCAGCCGTAGCACTCCTGTCACGCTCATGCCGACATCAGCGCTCAACAACACTACTCCACAGCCTCCGATGACCAACAGACAAACCAGCATAGTCAACCTGTGTTTGATAACACGCGCATCGTTTTTTTCTTTGACATTGACAACTGCCTGTATCCAAAGTCCTCTGGGATTCCAAATCTCATGAAAGCAAGGTACCACCATCGTTTGTGGTGCAAGTCTCATGGGGACAGCGTCTCTCGCCTGTTCGTTCTACTCATGTGTTCTCCCTATTTCTTGTCGCAGAATCGAGCAGTACTTTCGGGACTCTGGCATTCCTTATGACGAAGGTAATGCGAAGAGCGAGAAAGTGGTGAGGGGAAAAGAGAGCAAGGCTGCTTGCGGTCTGGCGAGGATCGTCGATTGCAAAGAGAAGCGGGGAAATAGATTCGCAAGAGCTCACTCGCTGAATGGAGTGAGAGGGAAGGAGAAGGAGAAGAAACGGAGAATACTCTGGATCAGAACCGCGTTGAGCATTTGGATTGCTAGAAGAGCGATGACATCGAGGGTAGAGAGACGATGCTGTCGCTCAAGAAGTTGAGCAGATAAGAAGAGTTGGCCAGCAGCAGCAGAAGCAGAAGCAACAGCCACAGCCACAGCAACAACGACCGCGAAACCTGCAGCAGCAACAGGAACAACAACTGCAACAACCTCATTCGCAACATTTGCAGCAGCAATTCCCATTTCATCGGCAACAGCAGCACTATCCCTTGGACCTTAATCTTGATGGTTATGCACTCAGATCGAATCTAAACACTCTTCCATCACCCTTTCTTTCTCCCTACCTTCCTGCTATTTCATTGCCTTCACCAAGCTTCCTTTCTGCCATTTCTTCCTCTCCACAATACACAGAGCCTTCAAATACCTCTCAACTCAACAGTACAGCCAGCCGCAGCAGCACGACTGCAACTTTGAGCATGTCATCTTCGGCAGGAGCCACTTTAAGGTCGTCCCAAGTTCCACGCTCCATTCTTCCCTCGATTCAACCACAACTTCCGCCTACAAACATGCAAGTATCTGGGCTGTCCCTCGTAGGCTCGTCTCCAAATGGATCGACCTCTACTTCGGTTCCCTCGAATTCCAAATCAACAAGAGCAACAGCAAAGTCTCGCGGCAAGAAAACAGTCAATTCGGTGCGCCCACAATTTCGATCAGCACGTACACCTGCTACTTCAGTCATTCCTCAAGATCAGCTTGCTGCCGATGAAGTGGGGAATGTTGACGACGAGCTCGATGACGCGGAAGTAGACCAGATCGAGAGGCAAGGGAGTTTTTGGAACTCTGAAGGAACGGATGCTGTCGTGGATTGGATCAGCAATCCTGAAAACTACCGTCGCCTGAATAACCCGCGCCCTATAGCAGGATCTCGAGTACAGGATATTCATCAGGAGATCGTCAATTGGATCAAAGCAGAGTTGAACGTGGACCTTGGTGCTAAGCAAGTCAAGTCGAAAATTGGCTACATCAAGAGAAAGTATCGCGAGGCTCTTGCTTTGAACTCAACAGGGGTCGGAGGAAACGTTCTTCACCGTCAAAAGGAACGGTGTCCGCCTTTTGAGCGCTTGCATGCGGTCTTCAACTCCAGTCTTTCTCTTAACCCTCCTGAGTGTCGCTCATTAGAGGCTCCACCTGCCCGCTCTGCTGCCCTAGATCTGTCTGATGTAGAGGAACTCGACAATTCTGATGTTACTGGTAACCAAATTGCAGATGTTGATGAAAATATGACAGCATGTATTTTCCATACTTACTTTATTTCCTCAGAATCTGTGGCTAGGCCTCAAAGTCGCCTGCTTGACTTCAGCGAATCAATAGATCGATTGAAGAAACTCTTGGGAGAGCAAACCCAGGCATACTTTGACATTATGGTCAGGAGAGAAGCCGAGTTCAGCAACATGTTGGCGAAACGGGACAGGGATGCAAGAGTAAGTCTGGACGAGGAGCTGGAAAGGAAGCGTCGTCGCGTTGATGCTGAGATCACTGTGGATCGAGAACGTGCGCGGAATGAGATTTCAGAACAAAGACAACGCCTCCGGACTGAAATCTCTGAAGAACGACAACGCCTCCGGAATGAAATCGCAGAAGAAAGACAGCGTGCCCGGGCAGATATTTCGGAGGAGAAGGGGCTGCTGAAGAAAGAGCAAGAAAAGCTCATGAAGGAAATGGAGGCTTTGATCCGTGAACGTGCTGCATTCACAGAGAGACGTAGTACATAACACAGAGTTTTTTATGGATTCTACGTGTAAAGTGATCGTAGGCGACGGTTTGTGCAATTGTTGGTGCATTCCTCAAGACCCAGAGTTTGATCTCATCTCGTTTTGCCTTGCCATCCCTTCGATTAGCTATCAGGACCAACATATATGTCGACGACCTTGTTTCATCGAAAGTTGGATAAGGAAAGGAAACATGTTCGTTCCAGTTCTCCTCAGTGTGCGCCCGGCAAAAGATATCGCGGCTCTCGCGTACGACTCCCGCAAGACTGACTCTCTGCCCTGACTTTCATGTAACGTAGAACCTGCTGGTCCACGAACTGTCTGATGCAAGGTCCATGGCAGAAGGGAGAGACAGCTATTGGCTAACTTCACGTATGTTTATTTTTTTTATTTTTTTTTTGGGCTGCAATCGTGCAGCTCGTTACTCCTTCAGCTATGGTTTTTCTGAAGCCTTGAAGCAGGTGTCTCGTCTGGCTTTATAGGACAGAACTAGCAAAAGGGGTCTTGTCGACTGTGCATATCTTTCAAGGATCCTCCTTCGGCTCCGATTGGCGAGACTGAAGACAACCCTCGCAGGACCTACTAATCAAGTCCATGTCCAGATAATAGTCCTTCAATAGCCTTTTTAGGTTAAGTAGATCCACTTCGATCGAGCGGATGTGCTGGCCCTGCTTTAGGACAACTGGGTCTTCCGTGAAAGCCGGTGGCTCGTACGGCGTTGGATGCGATGCCATGTCGCCGTACCCATTGTACTTTTGCTTCTCTCCGTCGTCATTGTCCCCTTTGTCCTCATTGTTTTCGTGACGCCCATCGATGAGATATTTCTTAGCTTTTCGGCGGAGGAAGAGTGTTGTGAATATCCCGAATGGATCCAAACGTCTAACGAAGCCAAAAAAGCCAGAACGGAATGATCAGATTGTTTGAAAGGAAATATAGTTGCCTCGCTTTACAAAATCGATATACTTACCCTGAGCCAAACAGAAAATAGAATAGGCCCCAGGAAGTAGAGAAGGCGCCTCCCCATGCAGAAAACGCGCTGGGGATCGATGTGAGCCTGATGTAGTAATTGTGATCGTGTGAGTTTGAGGGATTGTACAATGAAGGTATTTAACAGCGTTGTTAGGTTGAGTGCATGAGTATGACTTACAAGATCTGCTTCCCTGTAGTGGAACGTGTTGGTGACTCCAGTACGACTTTGGACCTGTTATATAAGTTCTGATCAAAGTATGTGTCCCAAGTGGTTGACACTCCGTACTGAGGTTTGGCCTTAGTACTTCCAAAAAGGCCCAGGATACCGCTCTCAATAACTATGGTCTCTCTGGGTACGGCTTTGATAATAAGAGTATAGTTCTGCTCAATGTCATGCGCGCTTTCATAAAACCCATCTGGGTAAACACTGTCAGAACCGTAGAGTCCAGTATCCGTAAACAAAGTGTGGTCTATTACATGTACCGCAGAAGAATTAGTATCATTTTCCAAAGTCTGGGAGTCAATGCGAAGAGTGACAAGCACTTGGCAACTCACTCTTATGAATAACGAATACGGAGTGTGGAAAGTTATACTAGATGGAGTAACGCTTTGTGAGTAGACGTAAGTTGTAGGACGGATGGACTGTAAGGGCTGTAGGATGGATGGACTGTAAGGCGTCCACATACGACTTACTCTATCAGTTGCGTTCGGTTTGATGGTAAAGGTAACCTCGTTGTTGTCCGTTGTCGAGCCGGGATATGCTTTTGCGGATACGAGATACATATTGAAATAACCGCCGCAGGGGCTTTCATACGCTTGTGTTGGGCTATCCAGAATGTGCTGAACCGTTATGTCGCTCGCGTCATCGATTTCGCCTCTGGTACATACTATCATATCAGGAAAACTTGAGGCCGCCTGCTTCGTAGATGTGGTGAATGTGGAAGAGGTTTGAAGGAAGTATTCTTTGTTGCTAACATCGACTATCTTTGTGATGCCATAATAGATTAGCCCGATATCTATGGGGCCATGGAGTGTAAAAGCAGATGCCAGAGATGAGTCCAAGAAGTGCGAGAAATTACAAACAAAGACCGCCGACATGCTATTCCGCACGGTGCCTTACTGACTATAGTCCAACTGAACCACCATATTATAGTATATGTGAACGAGTCAGACTTTCGACGGAACTGCATCTCAGGATTGTTGGGTCTTGAGGCTTCCGGTATGGTTGTATGGGTGTATGGGTGTATGGGTGTATGGAGAGGAAGGTCGAGGAAGTGCAGTACAAGAGTTTGTGGCCAATGTACTTCTTTTTATATGTAGCGCAAACTGCAACAGGTCGCTGTCGCATCCTTAAGATGCAAGGCACTCCTGTTCTGCAGCATCTCGATACCTATCACTACGTCCGATCCAACGCGACACTTGCTGCCCAGACTATACTCGCTTCCCTGTGTACCGTGGTCCATCACGCCCCCTCGCCCTTATGATAATCTGCGTTCGTTGCTTCGCCTGCGGTGCAGACCTTGATTGACGTCTCCTGGATGTACCTCAAAAATAGACGTGATCGAGGGGAGCTAGGAGGTACTGCAACCACAGCTGTGCTCCCCTCCTCTGCATGCCTCAGCCATGTCTAATCACTCGGTGCCCTCCCCTCTACATCATCTCGGCATTTCGCTCGCACTCGTAACTCTTACAATGCGGCCTCACTGCTCCTTCCTGCAGCGTCCAAATCTCACATGCCCCTGCCATCTTATTGTGTTTACACCTCTTACCTCCTGATCTTCGCCGAGACCCGCTCGGCGTTACCTCTTGACTCCTCGCTCCTTCTCCTCTGTACATCATCTCTCGGCATTTCGCTCGCATTTGTGACCCCTTCAATCCGGCCTCACAGCCCCCGTGCACCTCCCATATGCCCCTGCCGCTCTAGTTTTCTTTGTGGATATTAAGCAATTTTATGATACCGATTCACAAGGAACGTGCTAGTGTTCATGGGTCAGTTCCTTCCTGGAGTGCTATGGGTGGCAAGGTGATCGCAAGGCAGTGGGCCACTCTATGTGCCTATAGTATTAATACTTGAAAGATCTTAAATGGCACATGTCGCACATCTGGAAACGTCTTGACCAACTCACGGTGCGAAGATTGCCAGGTGAGCCTTGAAGGTAAACTACACTACTGTCACCATACAATATTTCAAGGTAATGTGTTCAGTCTGGTTCATTTCGTTGGCATCCCTGAGTTGAGCCTTGCGAAGTCACTACTAGATGCTTGAAAAATACATAGGTCCAAGCGTGAAGTCAAGCCGCGGATATTCTTCGTAACCGCGCGCCAAAACTTCGTTGCCCGATCCCCAGAGACCACTTGCAATATGCCAGATGCAATTGACTATCTTGGTGTTCGGCTATATATTGGCACAGGCGATCTCCTTGGCGGCATCCTCATCCTCTGGAAGAGCTTTTGAAGCTGGTTGTTCCGCTTAACAGAATAGGGCGCTAGAAACGATGACCGAAAACGGCATCCCAAGACGGTTTGTCTTGAAGGGTGTTGTCGTTCAAGAAGGCCATCGTGGTGTCTCCTGCAAAAATCACACTCTTGATGGCCCACTGCTCATGATTCCAGATAGTCTCCTCAACATGGTCCGTTGATCGCAAGCTCTCTCTCGCCCTAACCGCCAAACGTTGTCCTCGCCAGGGGTGTTGCCAGAACGGCTACCTTCGATGGTAGAGATGTGCCAAGAATGATATAAAGAAAACTCCGAGTGAGGCAACAGCGCGCGAAGGAGGACACTCATGGTAAACACTTTTTTTATTTTCTTACGAAACTCAGAGACAGATAGAGCTATTTACATTCCATCTGGAAGCACAAAGAGATGGAAAGGCAAGGCAAGGTAAAGGACCTTTAGCGGCGGTTGGTCTTGGGCGCGTGCTCCTCCGAGGCATGGATGGCGGTCTCTGTGGAGCAGTCGCAGTCGTAGGCATGGCCGCACATCTTCTTTCCACTCATGGGCGCCTCAATCTTGCTCTGGCCCGACGGTGTCTCTGCACGGTCGTCCATGTCCTGCTGACCCGTGCGGGCCGTGGCCTGGGCACTGGGCTGCTGCTGTGACGAGCGCTGGTGGAGATCGGGCTGGCCCTCGCGGTTGTTCGAGTTTTTGTTCATGTTAGCAAGAAGATACGATGGTACTGGGCAGCTGTGTGGGTTGTATGGATGCTGTTGCAAGGAAAACGGTAAAACGATGAAGAGACGGGCGGCGTGGCAGAGACCAAGGACTTTTTATGGCAGAGCGAGTGACCAGCAAAAGAGCAACATACAGGGTCTGGAGGATGAGACAGCCAGTAGCAATTTTTTTTAGCTGTTCGTGTGGTCATGCTGCAACGACTGGTGGCCGCTGTTTCACGCGCACGGCCACACACACCTCAATGGGATTTCTCGTTTGCCGTGTCTCTCTATGATCACACCAGCTACTAGCGAATCAAAGTCGCTGCCAAACGTGAGAGGAGCACACGAACGCGTCAAATGTCATCTTGGGTCAAGTACCGGAGCTGGTGAGGATCGGATCGGAAACATGGTGAGAGCAATTTTATAACATGGGTATATCGCGCAGTGTGCTTAAAGTGAAGTGTCAGAGTCCAGGCTTCGGATCGAGAGAGTGTCGTGCTTGTCGCTCTCATTGTTGGCATATCGATGCTGGTATGGATCATAGAGCGCGCTGCTCTCGCTTTCCACGGTCCTCCCTGACTGTTTCTCTCTCTTGAGCGCCTTGGTAATTCGTTTCATGTCCTTCTTGGAGCGCGGGGCCGGAGGGAGGTACTCATCCATTGTCCCTTCCTGGAACTGCCTTTCAGTGGTAAGAGCTATACCGCCAGTACTGCGAGGCGGTTGAATCTCTACACGCTGAACACCGCTATCAGGAGCGCCAGGCAACACTAAGGCATCTTCATGAAAAGTCGATTGACTGGGGGCTTGAAATGTGCTGGTCGCCTTTGCTGTAGACGGTGGAATGTCGCCCTGGATGGTCAATAATGGATAAGATTTCTCCATGTCCTGCTTGAGTCGCGTAGCAAGATCTGCCAAGTCATCCTGTGAACGAATCAAAAAGCCCAGCATCATAGAGGGATCCATCTCCAAAATGTCCATCGTACGCACGACACCGCAGTGGTAACTCTATGGGTACGATGTTGCATCATACAACAAGATAAAAAGATGTTAGCCTTGGCTACCTTACCCAAATATCAAACATACACGTTATTGTTGAAATCGTCAACTTACGGCTGAGGGACATTGCTTCAGCTCATCCTGAGTTGCACGAGGCTTCACAAAGTGTGGATCAAAGTAGAACAGCTCGTTTCCTAGTGAGCAAAGAGCGCAGCATGCATGTGAGTGGACCGCACAGAGCAACTCGCCACAGCAATGAATAACACCCCATTCTATACCTTGGCATGCCACGAAATAGAGTGATCGACCAGGCCGTCCACCAGCTATGCCGAGGAACTGAGGTAGCTTGAAGAGTGTCTTCAAGTTGTTGAGATATCTTTCGGTAATCTTTTCTAGTCCATAGCGTGCAGGCATTAGCAGCACAACGGGCTTCCATGGGTCAGTCTCCATCCCATCCTGTGTAAGCGGTTTGCTATCTGGCTGTCCTGAGCCATTGAGCGCGAGATTCATAATCTCAGCTACATAGACAGTGTTGTCCATTGGCACCATGACTGTGAGCGGACAATCGACATGCCGTTGGGATAGTCGTCTGAAAGTTGAACCGTGAGAAGAACGGTAAGTCACTGTAGCGTAATTCGGTCTCTAGTTCTGACACGGATATCAATTGTACTAGTAAGAGAAAACCTGTACCTTAATGCGTGCGCCACCGTCGAAGGTCCGAACCATTCGCCAATTCGCTTATCGAGCGCTAAGCCAGACTTTGCAATGTTGTGAATGCTGTAATAACGCTCGGGCTCATCCGCGAACCAGCCCAAGAGTGTGCGATAGCGCTGAGCGCTGTCCCCAGATGGTGAAGGACGGATCCGCCAATCTAATCACGAAAGTGCGTTAGCAACAATGTCACCTTATTCAAGCGCATCAATAATACAATGGTGTGCCATTCTCACCTCGCCCGAGCTCGAGTTGGATAAAGGCTTGTGCAAGCAGACTCTGTCCTGTTCGCATCATGCAGCCCCACCCCGCGTCCGAAGTGTAATACGACGGCTCGATCCTCGCCATATCCTTGCGGTATGTGAACCATAACCTGGACTGGAAATCCAACATGAACCGCAGCAACGTCGTCTGATTAGGTGACAACTTTGGACGCTCAGACTGTTTGATAGGCACTAAATGTGTTCCAGAAAGTGTCGCCTCAATACCAGCTTCACTCCTCCTCCTTGCAATGAAAGAGCGTGCTTTGCTTTCCACTTCAGCAAAAGCACCGGCGGGCTCTGCGTGCGTCGGTGGGCCATTGACAGGGCGCGAGGAGGAGGTGGCGGTGGTGGTCAACGATGAGACCAAGGGTACAGTATGCCGTGGAGAGAGCGATCTTGGGGTAATTGATTTCCAGGATTTGCTCAATGACGCGCCAGGCGACGAGGGCGACGTTGGTCGTGGAAGACTCGTGAGCAGCGCGGAGGGAAGCTGAAGGAGACGTTGTTTTTTCGTAGGCGCTGTTCCACTTTCAACAGGGCCTAGAGATCCGTCAGGTGAGGTTGTCCTTGGGATGTCGATGAGTGCACCGCGGCCAAAAGTTACGTCTGGGAACGAAACCGGCATCTTGGGTTGAGGTGCGACAATGTCAAGTTTCGGGTCCCGGATTTTGACATATGCGCTGCCAATCTTCCGAATACGCTCGCGCTCCTCAACTGACAGCTGATCTGATTTCAGCGAAGTGGACAGGGGTCTTGGCTTGATCTCCTTCACATGCACAAACTGAGAAGTGTCCTTGGTCGCGTTTTGCTCAGCCTCTTTTCTTGGCCAAAGGGCTTCCCAGTCTGACTTGAGATCAGAAAGGCCCGCATCTTTCGCCTTCTCTTCCTCTGAGAATGCCGCAAGCTGATCCAAGGTAGACCTGCTCTGTGACTGGACCGACGTCTGCTCGATCGCAGTGTCCTCTTTAGGCTCGAGAGATGACACGTGCATCTGGGTGTCAGCGCCCTCCACAGGTACGGAGACCAAAAGCGAGTCCTCGGGACCCCGTTCCTGCACTACTAGAGGGTCCAGTAAAACATATGCCTCCGATGGCGACTCTGGAGGTAGAGGAGGGAGAATCACAAGATCTCTGAAAGAGCTGTTATCCAGAGTGCTGTCCTTCCTGTACGTAGATGACTCCTGCTGATGGTGCCGGTAGTCATGCGACGGCATCCATGGTGACGGTTCAAGCGGACTGCCTCTCAAATGACTGCTTGCCAATGGGCCGTCTTCGACAACGACAACGTTGCTGTCTACCTGCTGCAAAGAGGGCAGACTTTTGCTTGTGTTCAGCTTGGCAATAGTGCCCGCATCGGAGGATTGGTCCTGCCAAGCCAGTGCATCGGGCATCGTAGGCACCGTGCTCAGCAAAGGACTATGTGGAGAGCTGGACTTTAGGGCTGACTTTGGTGACGAGTGGGTTGACGAGGACGATGCGGACGAAAAAATAGAGCTCTTCTTGCGGGAACGAGCCTTGCCAAGATGTGGCGATGTTTGCTCTGGTCGTGGACTGGTACTCTGTAGCGGGCTACCTGGCGGCGAAAGACCCATGTCCTTGACTGGTGGCACAGGTTCATCCGTTGAGGCGACAAAGACATGCTGGTGCAGATTATGAGACGAAAGTCGTCGCTCTAGCCAGTGCTGAACATTTTTGGTCACCCCTCCCTTTGCCGCATCCTTGCTGGATTGAGGCAAAAAGGAGATCCGGTGCGCCGAAGAGCCGAGTGACCCCCAGCTGAGAGGACCCTGCTTCGCAGAGGGTGCCTCGTCTTCCTGCCTTGATTTCGACGACGAGGTCTTGTTCCCGCTGACGAGCGCCTTTAGGGCTGTCATATTGCCCATGGACTCGGGCTTTGAGTCTTTGGAGAAAATGCCCGAGACAGTCATCCTCCTCCGGCCACTCCTAGGACTGGAGGTCACTGAAGATGGCGTGTCGTCTGTCGAATGCTTGTGAGCGTGTGTTGGCGATGATGGTGCTTCGTAGTGATCCTTATTGTTCACAGACACCGCTGAACCGTCCTCATATTGACGATAATCTGGAATGTCGGGCATGTCGTCCAATGTAGGCAGTTCGGGTAGCCTTTTCTGACTTGAATTCAGGTTGGAGATTCTGGACAGAACAGTGGACTTTGGGCCGACTGTGAGAGCCTCCTGGACACTGAGGGATCCTTTAGCAGAATCTGGATTGGGGCTCGAGGCTGAGAGTCCTTCTGTGGAGCCGTCGTTACTGACACTGGAAGAGGTTCCCGCTGACTTTTGACTGATGGAGGACGCATTCGAGATGGACTGTGATCGTGACTGATGCGTCCGGTCCATGGCGCTCGTACTTTGATCTTGCTTTTTATGAGAACGCAGGTCAGTCGCGCCAGGAACTTTTTGCAGTAACGATATGGATCGTATTCGTCGAATGACACTTTGGTTCGCCTCACTGGAATCTGGCAACAATCCCAGACCGACGTTTGAAGTATCCTCCCGGTGATGTCCGTGAAGTGAAAGCGAGAGTTTGTTGTCTGGCTCCAATGCCTGGCTGTTCCCCATTGAATCACTGGTATGTGCTGCTTGGAGATCCAAAAGTCCGTCCCGAAGGTTCTTCTCATCAAACTTGGGGTGAGAGATCTTGGCCTTGAACTTTTGGAGCTTCTCCCGCTCCTTTAATCTCGCCTTCTCTTTTGCCTTTGCCTTTTCTTGAGCTCGAGCCTGTTCCCGCTCCAGTTCGCGCTCCTTGGCTCGAGCCAGTTTTTTCGCCTTGGCCAACTCTTTTTCTCTATGCTTCTGTTCCCGAAGTTCTTCCTTGCTCAGAACTCGAGTCTGATCCAATCCAGGTTTCTGAGCCGTCTGGACACTGCATCCGGATAGGGTTTCAGATTCTGCCATAGACCTGGCTGGAGAAGTAATGTATGGCTTTTGATGCTCTGGACTCGGAGATAATTCCTGGCCAGCGTGCGATCCTTGTCCTTGCGCGGGCGGCAAGCCATGTGCAGCGTTCGCCATATGAATGTCGGCGACGTGTAGATGTGTCGTCGAGCTTTTTCTCGAACGCGGCCCATCTGGAAGAGCAATGGAGGACTCTTGATCTAAACGACGAGACCATGCAAGATATATCATTCGCAATGGTTAGAAGATTGCGCGACCTTTTGTTTTCATGGGTCAATAGCGCGGGGATCGAGCCAATCGTGCGCTGCTCTTTTTCGCCCACGTACCATCAAAGCTGTAGCACACTCCAAGAATCCAGATATCATCGTTTTGAAAGACGGCTTTGGTCCGACTGCGATCGTCCCTGGCAATATACTGGACCACCCGCGAATTGTAGAGCCAGTACCTAATAGCAACAATACAGATGAGGATTAACGTCCACAACCATTATTTTGGTTCTTGAGAGATGTCAGGAGAGACGCAGAGTAGTCCTCCAAACATTGGGGCTTGAAAATAAGAGCCAGCAAGCAAGCCAACAAGGCATCGTCGTCTTACCCCATCTTTGAGAAAAACTCGGAGGTCGCCTGCATAAAGTGCTCGCCCGCGTCCGGCTCCTCAGTATAGCTCTCTACAAAGAGCTCCTCGGTGTCCTCCTCGTCGTCTCCTGAATCATCATCAAGATGCGACCGCACAAGCGTGGGTATCGATAACTGCGTGCCTGACACGCTGGCTATTGGTGCACTTGTTGCTGTCGACTGTGGTGAGCGAGCGTCGGGTCTAGGTTCCTCAGTAGAGGGCGCGCCTTCGTTCAGACACTCGTTCCCAGCGGACAGATCTACTGGACTGGACGAATCAAGCTCCTGCGAATCAATGCGCTTCTCTCGGTTAAATTCCTGCAACAGCGGTGATGAAGTATCGAAAAACTGTGGCTCACTGTGCCATTGGTTTGCAGACGTGGAGGTATCGAGGGTATGGTTGTTGCTTTGGCTCGCATGGCGTTGTATACGGGGTGAGGATGGTGCGGACGTGGGAGAGGACGCGCTTGAGGTTGTGCGATTCCGCGTCGGATCCTTGACAAATGTGTATGAGAACTCGGCATAAATGGTGCCAGTGGGGCTCTGCACGCGGATATCGAGCATGGTGTCCTCATGTGTTGGCTGCACAATGTTGAAGGCATGGGTCTCGTAGATGTAGAACGAGGCGGGGTCGTCCGAGTTATTTGGCTGGAAGGTTCCCATGGGCTCCATACGCTCATGCATCGTCCTCGACTGCGTGAACGCCGACTCGAGATACCACAATGTTGCTGGTGCTGATTCGACCGTGAAGAAGAATACAATAGAGAACGGGCGGCCATGGGGTGATAGTGCGGCGGCGGACGTCTGGACCTTGATGGGAAGCCGTTCAAAGTGCAGCTGAGGACGGTGGTGAGGATCGTCGCTGTCGTCGTTGAGGATTGTTTTAGTTAGGACTTGGCGCATTTTGACTGTCCCGGGGATCTCCTTGCCTGTGGTCTCTGCAGGCATTGTTGCTAGGTCAAGCGGGCCTTGGTTGTCCTGGCGGGTGTGGATAGCCTGCTGCAAGTACAGGGCCATCCATATGCTCATGTCCTCGCCCGAGTGGTGGAGCTTGGGCATCGTTGCGAGGGTCGAGGTGGTCAAGCCCTTCACTGTGGCGGACATCTTTTGTCCTCCGTTCGGCATGGACGCTGGTGGCCGAGAAGACGCCGCCTCTTCGCTCGACAGCTCATCGCGCGGACGGACGGTGGGGCCGATGGTGTTGAAGGGGCGGGTGGGGTCGAGCAGGGTCTGCTGACTCCTGCTCCTGGCGAAGGACGGGCGCGTGTCGAGGTGCAGGGGCGGTGGCGCTGGTGGAGACGGGGTGATCGAGTGCATCGGTCGAAGCGATGGGCCGGTGGCCAAGCGAGCAGCTTACAAGCTAGTGAGTCTGTGTGTCTGTGTTGCCTTTGCAGGTTCGTGCTGGCGAGAGTGCGGTGTCTGCCTCTGCAGCAAAGGGACACGCGCTCGATGCAAGCGGGGGCAACGAGGGTGTGGGTGTCGATGTCGATGTCGATGTGGATGTCGAAGTGGATGTCGCGTGCGGGGGATGGCCAGCGATGTGCGGCAGCAGCAGGAGGAGGGACGGAGAAGAGAGAAGAGAGGTGCAGACAGGAAACGACGAGCAGCGGGGAGCGAGCAGGCGAGAAAGGGAAAAAGAGGCAAAGGGACACCAGCGACCGACTGACGGAAAAGGCGGAAGGGGCCAAGCGCGGGAAGCACTGACTCGTCGTCGTATGCAATATGGAAATAAGAACCATGCAATATCAAGCTCATCTGCTCAGTCCTGTCGCTCTGCTGCCTTGGCGGTCCCTTGGATGCCAAGGTGGCAGGCACCGGGGACACCCGATGACAGCACTGCTCAGCTCGCCGACCAAGGGCGCCGCGGCTGCCAGGCTGGCTCCCCAGATTGGAGCTCTGCCTGAAACGCGCTACTGTTCTCGGCATTTTTTTTTCTGTGGTCTCAGCTGCCCCGCACCCTGAGGCATGGGCTGGTGCCCAACATGACTGCTGGGGCCGCTGAGAGGCCAGGTTGGACGCCATCTGGTCGCATTCCCCTCGCCCGAATCTCAGGCTTCGCTGACCTTTCTCCTTTCGGGCCCATCTTACCTTGCTATCCTCACACTCGCACGTTTCCATCCCTGCTCACCACATCGTCTGCCAAAGCACCACCAAACCACCCACTCTGACTCCTTGCTCGCCATCCTTCATCTTTTGCTTTCTTTGCGTCAACAAACGTTCAACACCAACAGTCAACCGGTGCTGCACTTTCACCGACATTGCACAATCTTGCCAAACGATCCACCTTCAACAGTGTGAGGATGCGAGTGGCACGCTCGATCGTCTTCTTGCTCCTTTCGTGTTTGCTCAGGTAGAAGCCAAAACCACGGAGCCATGTCTGTCGAACATGGGCTCGATCCACCTGTGCTTTTTTTTTTTTTTTTTTTTTCTTTTGCTCAGATATCATTCTATGAACCATTAGCCTGGCTCTCTTGATAGAGGCTGCAAAGATTGAAGGCCGCATTCTGGGAGTGACATTCCGTGGTCGGCTTATGAGAGGTAAAAACGGAGCGACAACTGGACAGGGAGCTTGAAAAATGATCGTATACAACCCTGCGCATTGTCTAACTCCACTCCGGCACGAGTGTCCTGTTGTTTTTCGTGTCTTTTCTGGCAAGATATAGGTGTACCCACAGCGACCACAGTGTTACTGAGCGGAGGCCTCTTCCGGACTTTCGTGAACGACGACGGCCTGTTTGAATTGTAGGTCATCCAGCATGGCACTACCTGGATACGTGAGCATGCAATCAAGTCCTCACCATGTTTTTCATGTTGTGTTTATTACCCAGCCCGGATGTACCGTTGGGCGCTTATGTACTAGAAGTCAAAAGCCCGCAGCTGACCTACTCGAAGGTATATACGCTCAGTAAAATGACTTCAAAGTCAGCGTGTTGATACACCATTGCAGATCTCACCCTCCATGCATCGCCCCCATACTAGGTCCGTGTTGTCGTGACGGCGAACGAGGTCCGAGCAACGCGTATGAGTGTCAGCGACCACTTCTCGAGCCAGCAGCAGACACTGCCCATGCCCTTGACGTTGAGACCTCGGCCAAGACCCATGCACTACATCGTACGACACATTGCTTCTGATGGACCAAAGAAAGAAAAAAAAAGACCATCCACACAAGGAGTTTCGCTCATACGCTACATCTATGGCCACTGCTTTTTTTTTTCTTGATCTGCTTAGCCTCCTGAGGGTGCCAAGGTCGCGGGCTGGTTCGCCAACCCCATGATCCTCCTGTCCAGCTTCAGCTTCCTGATGGTAATAATAGGCAACAATCGCAGCCATCGCAGCCATTGCAGCCATCGCAAAAGAAATGCTTGCCGCCGGATGATTGGGGCAAATTCACAAACTCTGTACAACCCAATCATAACCATACCCACCTTCATTGTGCCCATGATATTAGCTGTTGGTGATGCCAAAAATCATGGCGAACCTTGGTAAGTCCATCTTTGCCACTGCTTCTCAAGCACAAGAGAGCACAGCCCTGCCTAGATCCCCTATTCAAGTAGTTGCGTTCGCGCTAATCCATGGAGATCCATACTGGGTGTTTTCTTTGTTTCGCGGAGAATAGACGCGGAGACTCTAGAAGCCATGCGGTCTTCTTACGATTTCGGCTGCCTCCCTTCACTGGCACCTCCTCACCCGATAGGATCCATGGCGCAGCATGAGCCACTGCACGCTGCACATCTTACCTATCAACAACATCCTACCATGAAGAACGCCTTGTCTGCAGCCGACGCCTCGCTTCTGGGGAGCCACATGGCCCCTGAAAAGAATGCAGCCAACCGCGGTCTGAATCCTGCTGTGTACCATCATCAGGCCCTCCCCGCCTTATCCAAAAAACAGCAGTAGTTTTGTTACTCTCAAACTATTGCTGCCACCATAAATAATATATATTGTTTTTTTTTCTATCAGACTCAAGGACAGCGCAATAAACTGAAAAGGGGGGTTGGCTCATAACGTCAGCGCGCTGAAATGGATGGATTCGTTGTTGTTTTGGTCAGGGTAACATGTCATGGGGCGACAAAGGGGCCGTCAACGCAGAAGCGGGGGTGGGTCACCGTCGATGGGAATTTACAGAATGCGGCACTTCTTTGACCTCTTTGTTGGCTGGACAGGGCAAAGTACCGCGCGGATGGCCTCATCAAACACGTTCTTCAGTCCCTTTTGAGTGAGCGCTGAGCACTCCAAGTAGCGAACGGCAGAAATCTCTTTGGCCATTTGAAGACCCTGTGGGTATGTGATGGGCAACATACGCTTCTCGCGCAACTTGTCCAGCGTCTCCCTGTCCTCGCGCAAATCCAGCTTGGTGCCGACAAGGATGGTGGGGATGTTGGGAGCATGGTGGTTGATCTCAGGAAACCACTGTGGTGAGGGGTATCAACGGAAAAGCCCAAGGAAGGAAGAGTAAAATAGCGGTTAGACACGGGCGGATGTACAGAATGTAGGTATCCTTGCTATAGTTGCTGTAGCTGTCCCCAGATACTTCATTTCGAGGTCATGTTCTGAGCCGGTCAGGTCAAGGCAGTCAAGCCGAGCATCGCTCCTGTCGCTCCTGCAATTGCTGGCTACAAATGTCCCAGTTGACCTAGTTCAGAGAGTAGTTGACGCATCCGTTACCTTAGTCTTGACGTTCTCAAATGAAGGAGGGCTGACCAACGAGAAGCAAATCAAAAAGACATCCGTTTGGGGATACGAGAGTGGGCGAAGACGATCGTAATCCTCCTGACCAGCAGTATCCCAGAGACCGAGGTTGATGGGCTTTCCATCAACCATGACATTAGCGGAATAGTTGTCAAAGCTATTGGTAAACGTAAACCAGTTAGTCGCGCGCGTCTTGTTCAACCCCGTTTCTCTCTCTGCCGGCCTGCCTGCAAGGAGTCATCGCTGCCGCCTTGTTCCTTTGTTCCTTTTGCTGTCACCCTGCATAGCCGTGCATTGCTGCACCATCTGGAGGCAGATTATCGTGTCCACAGGATATCAAGGAGGCAACGCAGGAAGCCAGCTAGCCAGCCAGGACAAGCCGAGCAGCTCAGTTCTGGCGCTTCCTCCCTCCCTCGTTGCGTATCGTCCATGCTTGTCAGATGCTTAGTAACCCCTTGCACTTACACAGTGGGGATGTACTCGCCAGGGAAGGCATTCGTCGTGTAACTGATCAAAAGACATGTCTAGGCAACAGTGATTGGAGCAAAAGACAAACGATTAGCTATTGAGTTTCCTGGGCTTGTCCAGCCAGTCGTGCTCACGTATCAAGTGTACTGGGTGAGCGTCCATATGATATTCGTTTTCCTTGCTTACCTTTCCAACAGCACCATCTTTTTGCGCAAACGCATAAGAGAAAAAAAGGAAAAAAGCAAGATGTTGCCGCGGAGCGTTCGTTAGGAGAGAGCGTGAGCGAGAGAGAGAGAGAGAGAGACAGAGAGAGAGAGACAGAGAGAGAGAGAGATAGTGAGAGCCAGAGAGAGTGGGAGTGTGTGAGAGAGAGCGAGAAACAGAGAGGAGAAGTGGTCAGTTGAGGTAATCTAGTGTGGGCAGCGAGGTGCAGCATGAAGGCAGTGCAGCAGTTGGTTTTTGCTGTGTTTTCTGCTCTTGCACCAGAAGGCAGATGGGGCAGAGGGCACAGGCTGGGTGCCAAGAGGTGGGGGAGGATGAAGGGGCTGGCGGTGCATCTACCTCCGACAACGACACATTTGATAGCCTGCATGGTTCGAGTTTGTCGGGAAGAGAGGGATGAGGACTGAGATGGAGAGGGATTCGAACACAAGGGTGCGAGCGAGAGTACAAAAGTAGGCGGTGTGCGTGCGAGAAGAGAGAGAGAGAAAGAGTGAAAGAGGACAGAGAAGAAAAGAAGAGGAAAAGGAGAAGAGAGACGAAAAGGAGACGCTGCGATGGAGAACGAGATGGCAAAAGAAAAAATAATACAGAATCGGTTTGTTTACTGGACAGAGTGACAGAGCGGGAATATGGGCTACACAAAAAAGAGCATCGGACCACCCCCGCGCGAGTCTTGGTCGTCCTTGGCTCCCTGCTGCCGCGGGCTTGCCGCCTGTCCATCGCCAACATCCACCACCGCATGCTCCGCCCTAGCCTCACCAAAACCCCCTGGCGGAGGCGAAAATCTCCTGGACTTTGGACGTCTGGGCTGGGGCACATAGCCATTGACGTTGTCAACGCACCCATCTCGTGCCGCAATAGCCGCCCCTGATGAGGATGAGGAGGAGGCAGTGGAGGGCGGTGGCGGCGTGGACAACGACGACGGCTGGTTCCAGCCCTCCTTGCCAAACACAGATCCCTTGGCCACAGCATCAGCCAGGCTCCGTTCTGCTAGTCCCCGACGATCCCGACGTTGCTTCTTATCCTTCCTGGATGACCTTGTGCTCTGCACTTTGGCCTTGTTGGGATCATGTACATCAATGGCGGGAAAGTTGTAGTCTCCAAATTCCATTTGCTTGCTCGAATCGTACAGCTCCTCCACACCATCCTCATCCTCTTCGCCCACGTCCGCAAAAAACAGACTAGGGGGGCGCTCCGCACTCGAGCCATGCTGCTGCCGTTCCCGTGTCTGCCACAGTTCCTGTTGCTGCTGTTGCTGACGGCGCTGATTCTTAAAATAATCAGCTTGGTTTGGCTCAACTCCGGGGCTCAGCAGGGCCTCGTTTGCATCCGTGGTCTCAGGTAGCCAGTATTTGGATGTACCCCCGGCGCTGTATCGCAGTCCCGCCATGATCCGGCCAGATCGGCTCATGCCCACAGTCGCGACGCCCTCCGATGGCTCAAAGGTCCTATACGTAAACCTCGTGCCCTTCAAGGTCTCGAGCGAGTCCTGAATGACGTCTTGGATGCCGCACGCGTCTCGGACAGCATAGTACACAGGCAGCCTTGCTGACTGGATGTCATTCTCAACATAGTCTCGATGTGAAAACGCATACCTGTAAGAACAATGGAGGAGGCATTAGCCTTCTTCGAACGCAGTAGTTGTATCAACATGGCTCCCTCTTTTTTTTTAAAAAAAAAAAAAAAAAAAAAGTGACCCCGGGATACAACTCACCAGTGACCAAGACCCACAAATATCATCTCTAGGCATATCAAAAAGTCCTGAATAGCGACCGCAGACTCGGGTGTAGTGCTCCGCATGATGCCTGTGGCCACAAGGATCGAGATGGCAACGCCCTGGTAAAAACTGACAAGGAACAAGATCTTGATGCTTCACATGTAGAAAAGGATATAGGAAGGTGTGTCAGCCAGCGTCGTCATCAGTCACAGCATAGAGTCTCGTGTTCATGCTGCATCATCAACTCACCAAAGAAACTTGGGGATAGGTCTATTGAGCATCCCAAGAGGAAGTAGTAGTACGAGCAAGTCAGGAAGGCATTCAACCACACCATTCGGCCGCACGCACATCTGAAAAGCAAAACGGCATTGAGGACATACCGAAAGTCCTCCAGATCCTCCTGAGTGGCCATGAAGAACATCCCGAGGCAGTATAGACTGAGGCATACGCTGAGGTTGTAGATGAACGCAATCCAAAAGTAGCCAGACTTCAAGGAAAGAGATCCATCGTTGTATGCCCCGTTTGACTTTAACAACATCGTGATCGCAGCGAGTACCGGCTTGACGTACACGTACTGGAGGATGCCGCGCTTAATGAACAGGAACGAGTAGGGATCTCCGACCTGTTGGAGCGGTCAAAGCATAGCAGTAAGCATAAAGGAAACGAGAATATAACTGGACTAGCACACAGGTAGGGATCAGGGATCCATGCAGAATGATATCCTTACATCCATCTCGCGATACCAAAGCCGAATAGGGAAGAGATGTTTCGTATAGGGCCGTCCATGCAGCATGATGAGCAGGGCGCGCTCACCTCCGAGGTAGGACACCAACAAGCTAAAGAAACAATAGATGACAAAAGCCTGTGCCAGGAAATCGTAATGAGAAACATATTAGCCAAGCTTCGACGCCTCGAGAACTTGAAGACTTCAAGCATTTTGACCAACTTGCAAAAAAAATCCTTCATCCCATCGTGCAGTCGCCTCATGCATATATGCATCATGACATACCTCATAGACATCACGCAGCGCATCGACATAGAAGGCCAAGTTGAGCGACACGAGCGAGATCCATGACGATATCGCGAAAATAGGCACCCTACATGCCGCGAATTTTCATGCCCAGCCAGGCGCGATCCATGCCAAACAAGCAATTGAAGAGCGTGGGTGCCATCACGAGAGGATTTGAGAAAGAGAGCAAGAAAAAAATATGGTCAGGTAATCGGGATGAGCTGCACCAAGCGCATCAAACGGGAAGGATAAGCCCTGCTGCAGGGGCTAGCAAAACAAACAGAGGGAGGAAATGAGAAGAAAAAAAGGTTGGTCCTGTGCGGATTGCACCACTAGCAGCATTGGCGGACACAATGCGCCAAGTCAACAAGTCAAACAGTAAGAGAAAGAAACACACACGGACAATCGTCGGTTTGTGCTGTATCATGCAAACAGCGCAAGCACAGCGTGCGGAAGTACAGGTCAAAGAAGAAAAAAGTCCAGTCTTCGCGCAATCTAATGTTCGATTTTTTGATTGTCCGTTGTGGACACGGCGCTTGCAGGCGCTTTGAGTTGCTTGGTCGGGACTTACATCCACAAGATGCGCACCACATAGCGCTGCAGAAGCTATTCAATGCAAAAAAGCAAAAACAACAGCAACAGGAATGGTAAGCAGGCGATGTGGCACACAAGACGCAAGGAGGGGCACGCAGCTCAATCGAGATCCTTACGGGCTTGCGATAATTCTTGAGCTGCATCCAGATCGCGACCATTGAAATCAAGGTCGAGCTGAAGGCAAAAAAGCCTGCTGCCCATACTGCACTTGAAGGCAGCTCTGCGCCTGTGCCAGCATCCCCACCAGTTCCTGCGTCTGCGAGCATGCTGGTTCGGGCATACACAGTAGCGTGGTCCATCCTGACGGAAGTCTGCGCACAGTGGCGATCGACAAGTATGACTGGCGAAGCGCCAAGAAATTTATGAGCAAAAAAAAAAAAGCCTACTGCCCACCGAAGTACGTGCCACAGCTGCTCCTGGTATGAGCGAGGAGGGACTATGAACAGCGCACGAGCGAGCAAGGGTAAGGGCGACGAGGGCGAAGAAGGGCGCAGTACAGCGTGAAGGCTTCGCCAAACTTTGGGGCGTAGTTGTGCCTGAGGAAGAGCGATTTGGACAGTTGCAGAGGGTTGCAGGCTAAAGGTGTGGGGATCAGGAAACGCCGACTACGGAATGGCGAGGGCGTATGACACGAATGCAAAGAAAAACGCCTACAGAGCAAGAGGGATAGAGAAAACGAGAGAAAGAGAGCGGGGGAGAGAGGCGGAAGGAAGGACGGAACGAGCGAACGCGCAAAGGAAAAGGAGTAGCGAGGGAAAGAAGGCGCTGGCTGAGAGAGAGCGACAAAGAAAAGAACGAGCAAGCCTGCGAAGGCGAGTTGGGCGAGGCGTCAGTGCATGCAACGACTGCGGGGGGGAGGTGCGGCGAGGGCGGGCTGGATCGAGGCGTGTTGACGTGGATGCAAGCGGATGCAAGCGGATCCCAAGGAGGCCGGAAATGGACGGGCGAATGGCAAGGCGGTGTGGGTGAAAGGGGCAGAGAAGGCAAGGTGCAGCATCCCCTTTGGACAAAGGTCCGTACTAGTCGATGTCCGCTGCTGTGGAGAGCCACGACTAGCCACGCAGAGTGGCACACGAAGGACAAGCCACCTGCGGCGATTTCCACATCACAAAGGCGGACAGACATCAGCTGCTGCTTGCTGCTCTCCTTCGTTCCCTTGCGCGCACTTCCTCGTCCACGCTGCTCGCCCTCTCGACAGCCACATCAACACACACACTCTCTCTCTCTATCTCTCTCTCTCTCTCTCCCTCTATCCTCGAGCTACACAGCTCAGACACACAGCCGCATTCGCACTCAGGGCACGCACACGGCATAATGTCATTGGACAAGGTGATTGATTAGGCTCGAGAACAAGCGACTGGTGATCCTGTGCAATCAAAACAAAAGCAGCATCCTAACATGCGTTGCCTTGGCCCATCCTTAGAAACGCATCGAACGTGATATCTTTGGAGACGACGACGACGAGGAGGATGAGCTGAACTACACTGGTAAAAGTCAACACAAGAAGCTTCGCAGGATGCACACAAACAAAGGTCGCCTCTCGCTCAACAGCATCACGCGCCTTGATTCTCTGTCCATCTAGATCGTGCGAGTCCAAAGGAGACTGGAGACCAGGACACAGCAGAAGACAACTCGGGAGCTGCAGACGCAGAACAGGATGATGAGGAAGAGGCCATCCAACTCCCTAGCTTCAAGAAACGGAATGCGGACGGCGATTCACCGACACCAGAGGTCAAAAAGAAAAAGTAGGCGTCCGTTGTCCTTGTAATGAGTCAACACCACCCTCCCGTGGAGAGTCAACTTATATCTGTCGTCGCATTTTATCCTTCCACACAGGATTGCCAAGAAGTCAAAGCCCGCCGTTGATAGTGCAGAAGCAGACAGCGAATTATTGCCATTGGACCCTCGACAGCAAGCACTATTGCAGCTGGAAAAGGACTTTGAGTTGGCGATGAAGAGCGGCAAGTCGACAAATAGGAGACGCAGAAAGGACGAGGAAGACATTGTAAGTGCCAGTTTGAAAGGCGACAGGAACATGAATCATAGCCACAATTGACTCACCCTCTTCGAACCATGAACCTGGGCCGGCTCGACCTTAGGACACTGAACTCGACGAAGGCGCTCAAAGATTCGTTGCCAAGATGCGAGAGGCTGCCTTTGCCGACATTGACGCCAAAACGAAAAATATGTCTGCTCTCGCCAAAGTCAGGATGTTGGAGAGTGTGAAGACGCAGCTGAACAAGTAAGACAACGATGCAACCTAACCTCGCCCATGGAAATCAGACTCTTCAGACACGCCCTCACACTCACTCATCGCGTATAGATCACACGTCCACAATACGTTTTTGGATAATGGAATTCTCGAAGCCATGAGAGAGTGGTTGGAGCCTTTGAGAGACGGATCTCTGCCTAGTTTGGACATTATTCAGGACTTTATGGACATTTTGGATATTGTAAGTGGTCCCCATGATGACGCAAAAGATGGCCTCCCCGTTGTCCAGCTCAACGCCTCTGACAGGCGTTTATTGCTCGCCAAAACTAGCTGCCTATCCAAACGGATCATCTCGTCAATAGCGGAGTCGGACGGGTTGTCTTCTTCTATACTAAAGTCGATGAGTCTCGGATTACCCCCACCATCAAGCGCAAAGCTGAGAGTCTTGTTGGTACGTTTCTTTGCCACCCAGGCAGATCTTCCGGCTTATTCTTGTGCCATGAGTTCGACGCTCGACGTTTATTCACACTAGTCATTCTGTACACGATGTAGACAAGTGGAGCCGACCCATTATCAAACTGAGTCAGGACTACAGGGACAAGAAGATTAGCTATGCTGATGAGGACCCTGCGGCATCATCATCACAGCGCAGACGACCGACTGGATCGTCCGCTGGCGGTGCAGAGTACGTCCCTGGTATCCTTTGCGAACATGGTTGATTGAAAGATTCCATCAGACATATTAATTACGATCGTATGACTTTTGTTCCATGTTAATCACCAACAGCGCCCCTGATCCCAAGAGGTTGGGTGTTCGGGTACCACAGATCGACCGTGGCTCTTATGCTCTCATGCCCGAGTCCTCCATCGTTTATGACAAGTCACGCGGCGGCAAGGTATATATAATACACGGTTTGTCCATCTTCGAGAAACTATCTCGAGTCTTTTTGAATAGCCCCTAATCCATGAATACCTCACTTGATGAAAAACATAGTCTGATAAGTACAAGAAGCTGAAGTCCCACATGGCCAAGATGAAGCAAGTCAAGAGGACTTAGAAAACCGGGCATGAAGACACGGACATGAGCAATTGTCCATTTGCCAAGCAACGCCATGCTCTACTATAGGCAATACACCTCGAGACACGATTTCGACAATTTTTTTCCCACCCCTGTTGCGCGTCGAAAAGAAAAATCTGACTATTGATCATAATTCATGATGTTGCGATAGCAGGTAAAGGACCATGCGCGGCTCACCAGCGCGGTTCGTATATCGGAAGATAGTGCACCGGCCAGCCATCCATAAAGTGTCTACTCGGATATGAAGCTACACCGTGCAAACACCGAGCACGGCTGGATGAAACTGGGGGCATGGTTCAGGAGATGAAGGCCATGTTTCTCCTATTTCGTACTCTTTCCTCTTCAGATTCAGGAAACCCCCTCTCTTCCCGTGAGCCTTAGACGTTACTGAAGCCAGTAACGAGGAATGAACATGGAAGGGAAAAAAAAAAAAGAGGAGAGAAGGGATCTGACATGAAAGGGGTGTCTGCATGAGTGTAGTATGCATGAAAGGGGTACTGAAGCAGTCGCGCCGAAGGCGAGCGACTCTCTCGGGAAGAGACAAGAAATGGCCGGCAATGGATAGGATATGGCAATGGGTCCACGCGCGCGCACAGTAAGAAGTAAGGACACTTTGCGGTAAGGTCAGATGCACATTTGCTGAGGACTTTGTTGGAGAGTTTTTTTTTTGTATTTGCGAACTTTTTGACGCTGATTGCTGTTGAAAAAGTATCCAATTCCCTCTGCTCATTGTACCACTCGTGCCCATGTGCCTTATCGCGTTGTGCAGCTTCCTTGCGCTCTTGTTCTTTGGCCTGCCTCCTTCAAGTGTCACAGCACTCAAGCACGGTATCGCTGACCCGGTTTTTTAGACGCTATTGGACTCAGCCCCTTTGTTAGTAGAGCATGCTACGCCTGTATCTGTACGACACCCCGTTCTTCTCCTCGTGTCCCTTTTTCGGACTTGCTGTGGTTGAAAAAACAACGTTCAGACGTTCATTTCCCGTCTCCTGAACCGCTCTTGATTCTATGAAAAGAGAATATCGATCCTGAGAAAGGGGTTATTAGGCGCTGCAACACTGTTGGCACGGCAAGGATAGGCCAAATTGCGCAAGCAATGACCTTGGCATGTATGCATGCATGCATGCATGCCAGCACGACGAAGGAGACTGGCCCTCGTTCGCGGTAGCCTTGCATTGACGCAGCAGATAGCTGATCTAACCGCGCAGCTGAAAGATGTTTATGTGTGCACCCCCTACTCTTCGCTTTGCTTAAGTCTTTGCACCCTTGAGCTCAGTTGCGATAACCCGCCATTCTGTTATCCGTCTTCCCCCTCCCTCCTTTTGGCGGAGCCGCACGGCGAGTGAGAATCGAAGAGGCAGCCTAGGCCGTTAAAAACTTGGCGTCAGGAGCGTGGGTGATATAAAACTACTCACGTAGAGTTCTTGCAGATGGGCGACCGTTTTCTCTCACTTTCTCTCCCAATTCTCTTGCACCGTTCTCTGCGACTTTACTTGAGCTCTCTGACGCACATTTTCTTGGTCTTGCTCTCCTCCTCTCTCTTGGCTTTCCTCTTGACTTGTATACTATTCGTGCCAGCTTTTACGACCTGACGAACATCCACGCGCCTTCCTATCCCGTCACGACCCACACCCACGAAATCTACGCGTCCATCATTCTCGAACCTTACCCTTGCATCCTTGCAAGAGAAGCAGCTTTTTGAGATTCGTTCTCATTAGAGTACTGAATTGCCAGACCGTGATTCCATCAGTTCGATTCCCATCGTCGAGACACAACCCAGTTGTTTCTCCACTATAGTAATAACAAGAGCCAACGGTAAGTGGACTGTGGATTACCGACGAGATGTATATGTCGTGGAGAGACAGAACTCATATCATTTGGGCAGCGTTTCTGCTCAGAGACTTTACATTATTGCTGCATACATTACTCAAACAACGCACATGCACTTGTGTGCCGTGTGCGAGCCCCTGTTCCTGCTCCTACGCCTCCCTAGTCGTTTGCTCTCACTCATTATCCTTACACCCATCTCCAACAACGTGCCGTTTTTTCCCCGGCTCTGAGATTTAGAAATGAAGAGGCAAAACGACAAAGTTATTTCGAGTGGAATGTCATGTTCACTAAAGCGTCCGTCATGACATTAGAACGGGAAAAAAAAGGTTCAATACCCATTGAGACGCAGGGGTGCGGGCGCGTGGGCGCCATGCATGCAGGCGAGATTATCAAGCAGCCATTTGAAATTAATTTCCACTGAATGTCTGATGTTCATGCTGTTTGCCGCCAAACGTTAGGCCTGAGCCCTTTGAGCAGCCAAGCACCATGACGACGACCTCTAGAATGGAGCACCAACAAGGCCCTCGCCCGTACTATCCTCACCACCGTCACCGCCGTCACCAACAGCAGCAGCGGCAGCAGCAGCAGCAGCAACAGCGACATCACTATCACAGTCATTATTATCCACACCATCCGAACCATGCGGCCTCTGATCAAGACAGGAACCCGTCCTCAGAGTCCCCTCAGGCTTTAGAAGAGCTTTCTGCGGTGGCCACTGCTGCCGCTGCCGCTGCCGCTGCTGCTGCTGCTGCTGCTGCTGCTGCTGCTGCCACCACGCCAGCCTCCTTTGCGGGCTATCACAACGACTCTGTGCCAATGACCGGCACTGAATCTGAAACGGTGCCGAGGGGCCAGCCAGTGCATCCACGTTTTCAGGCTGGGACCCCAGGCCAGCCCCAGCCATTGGGTGCAATTGCTGGAGATTCAGGAGAGACAACTGGAGCCGATCGAGAGGCCGGCGATGTTGACCTTGGATGCGATGCAGACAGTGCACGCTCGATGGTATGCAAGGACAAGCCCAACTACGGGGATGGCCCACACCCCGCACTGAGCTCTGAAGACAGCGCAAGAGCACCGTTGACCCCAGAAGCATCTCTGGATCCAGACTCGGACAGTCAAGGCTCCGATCCCTGTTCCGGCCTCAAAAACTTTAATTCAGCGCATGACGGTAAGAGCTCGATGAACAAAACGAAAAAAAAAAAAAAAAAAAAAGAAGCAGGCTGCCCGCCACGTTGTATTTTGGGGTTTCCTCTACATTTGTTTTGTAGGGGGGAGGGGGACACGCAGAGAGAGTGAATAACAGGGCTGGATGGAGAGACAGGAGAGCCGTTGGGCAAAATGGTGAGGCTCCACCTTCCAGATGGATATGGCCCGAGGATGGCAAAAGTCCGTTCGTTCAAGATGGCATTATTATTATTATTATCGCCAGGCCACATCCGCCGTTTGTGAGGGTGAGGGTGAGGGGCCATTTGGACTCCGCCTGTCGGCTCTGAAAAGACACCGGGCAGCACAGACAAACATGGCCAAAGTCTCTACAGCCGTTGTTCCTGTTCGTCATGCATGGTCGTGCATCGGTAGAGCGAGCTGTCAGACTGAGCGAGCGAGAGAGAGAGAGAGAGAGAGAGAGAGAGAGAGAGAGAGAGAGAGAGAGAGAGAGAGAGAGAGAGAGAGAGAGAGAGAGAGAGAGAGCGAGAGAGCGAGAGAGCGACCGATGATGGGGGGCAAGGCCAGCAAAGGGCGAGCAAGGCGTTGGAGCAGAGGTTCTCGCGTGTCTGATGGGGGTGGCCCTAGTCTATCTGCCTCGTGCACCAACGTGTTTCTTTTTCTTCACCCGTTGTCGTTTTTCTGTTCATCATCTCTTTCTCTCTCTTTCCTCATTGATTCCTCATTCCTCATCCTCTCCACTCTGTCTCCCCCCTGTCTCGATCTCGCCTCCTCTCTCTCTCTCTCTCACTCTCTCTTCTCGCTCTTCTCGCTGTTCTCGCTGTTCTCGCTCTTCTCACTCTCCTCATTCCTCTCCTCCTCTCTCTCTCTCACACACGCACTCACTCGCCCATTCAACCCTCGCATTCTGCACTGCTCTGACGTTTGCTCACTGCCATCACCCCCTCCTTCCGTAATCACTCGCCCGGTGCCTGACCTCCGTTGTGCCTCCTTGGACTCTGTCCCTGTAGACCCCGAGATGAAGACCTCGACGTCCGACAGCCATAGCCACTCTGCAGACGACGACTGCTCCATGGAAGACACCACCTCCCGACGAGCCTCGCCTTCGATGGAGCCCCCTAGTGCCCTGCCCAACGGAAGTGGACAGGCTGCATATGCACCCCCTCAAGCGGCCCAGGAGCAGCAGCATTCGCCACCACCACAGCAGCAGCAGCAACAGCAGCAGCAGCACGGCTACTCCAGCGGCAGTGGATATCACTACGCCCAGCCAAAGGATCCTCGCGACCCGCGCTACTACCACGACCCACATCCTCAGCAAGCCCACACCGCCCGCAGCGGCCATGGCGCCAGCGCGCCCCAGTCCCTCCACCATCCTGCGCCCAGCACCCCCTCGCCGCCCCTGCCCTCCTCCACCGTAGACAGCCTCCTCGGCCGGACCCTACCGCCCATCGAGCCGTCCCACCCCCTGCACTCATACATGAGCAGCTCCCGCCGAGGCTCGCTGATCGAGCCCGAGTACTCCTCGGGCGCAGATATCCATCGGCGACCCTCGACCTCAGCTCCCATGGACGGCAACGGTTACTACAACAGCGGCAGCGGTAGCAATGGCAGCAGCGGAGGCACTAGTCATGGCCTCAGCCCTGGTCCTGGCCCTGCGAGCGCCGCAGACGGCCGCCACCCTTACCCCAACTCGTCCCCATCCTCCACCACCTCCACCTCCACCTCCTCCGAGCCCCACTATCATTCACACGCCCCCAATTCTCCCATGCAACTCCGCCAGGCGGAGAATGCGCTCGGCCGACGAGAGTCGCTGCCCTCGATCCACAGCAGTGCTGGACCGCTCGGCCAACTTCTTGCACAGGAGCCTCAGCGACGACACTCAATAGCCCACAGCGACCCTCTGGGCAACGGCAGTCCGAACGGCAGCCTGGGACCCTTGAAGAGGAAAACGTCAGGAACGCCCCTCTCCCAGGTCCACTCGCCCGAGAGTTTGGACCACCCCGCCAAGCGTCGCGACTCCATCCCAGACGCTGCTTATCCGTACCCGTCTCGGAGCTCCTACTCGGCGCCTTCGAGCCCACCACGAAGGGGCTCCATCGCCCCAAGCCATAGCCATTTGCCAGTATTGAACCTTCAGCCCGCAGCCGAGATCAAGCCCTCCATGATGGCCTCACACGGTCCACCAGCAGGCATGGGTATCATGGACCATCCCCGCCATCATTTTCCTCTTCATCAGCCCCGTCGGCCCTCACTGCTCTCAGAGTCTTCGTCGCGGAGGTCCTCGGTTGCAGACGCCCATCATCCGCCCCATCACGGCCACCCATATCCTCCGCCACAACACGCGCAGCACCACCAGCACCAGCACCACCAGCACCAACACCAGCAAACGCAGGATTATGATCATCGGATGAACATGGACATGGAAAAGATGCACCTATCGAGCAACCATTATGGACCTCCGCCACCGCACACTGGACCAGAGACACAAGGATCAATCGCACCGCCGCCCGCAGCGCACACTCAGGGATCGCACCTCTACCCTGGTTACCCTACGTCGCCTGGCTACTTGGCAGAGGGAGGTTTGGCCGGCTCCAAGGGCGAGACCCCTTACTCCCGTTCACCCGAGTTGAGAGTCTCGCATAAACTGGCTGAACGGAAGCGTCGCAAGGAGATGAAGGAACTTTTTGATGAATTGCGGGACTCGCTCCCTGTAGACCGCAGCCTCAAGACCAGCAAGTGGGAGATTCTAAGCAAAGGTAAGGAAAAGGCAAAAAAGCCGAGTGCAAAGAGGTGGTCCTCATCACTTGCCTTTTTTTCTTCCCTTTCTATTTTCTTTCTTGCTTGAGTAGTACGCGCAAACACCTAGCATCTTACAAAAAGACTCATAGTTGCTTTCTCTGCTTTCCATGTCATATCCAATGTCCATGCTTTTGCACTTTTTTTTTTTTGTTACATATATATAGCTGTGGACTTTATTGCGAGCATGAAGGTAGATCAGGACGAGTTGACGAAGGAAGTGGAAGCATTACGACAAGAAGTAGCAAGACTGAGGCAGTAGACCTGCCCTTCTAGTTCAAATTGCTAGCTACTCGTTCAGAGTAATAAAAAAACAAAATCCATCGACCTTCGGACTCATCGAGCTCATATTATTCTAGATCGGTGAGTTTGTTCTGGGACAGGCGGAATATTTATTTACAATACAATCTCGCCTTCGTTCCTTCTTTTATTTCAAGCCGTGCTGTGTATATACAATTGGCCATGAAATACTCCATAACATCCTTTGTACTCGCCTTGTGATGGCTTTTTTTTTCTGGTCACCGTTGTCACCGTTGCTGTTGTTGTTGTTGTTGTTGTCATCGTAATGCCTGGCATTGTTGTGGGAGTGGGAGGGTATAGATCGAATGTCGTTGGTACAAGAAAGAAAAGAACAATAAAAGGAAAGAACCAAAGGAACCGCAAAAAGTCGATGGATTAAAGGAGCAATGCAGCTTTCACCCGAGAATGATGCTATGGCCGGATCGATAGATCACGCCGTCCTTGCGGACAAGCAGGATCGGAACACAATCCGACTCCAACAACCCTTTCACGCGCTTCCGTCGGAACCGCTGCTGCTCCGAACCCGAGTCATCACCGCCTTGGCTCGTTGATGTGTCGTCGTCGTCCTCGTCGTCATCAGCCTCGTCCTCGTCGTCATCCTTGATGAAATAAAAGGACGATCCCAGTGTCACCTCTTCTGGCACTTGTGCCACCAATGTCTCCGGATTCTGGTATTCCGTCATCGGGGCCTTGATCGTTCCGAACCACACAGCGACATCCCGCCCAAAGCCATGGCCTTTTAGAGTCATCAGTCGTGTGGGAAGCGTCGAGTTGAACGCGCTGCTGTTGGCCCCTCCGTTTCGATGGTGATAGCCATCGTGATGACCGTGACCATGGCCGTTCACATTGGGCTCCATCACACGGAGAGCCTTTCCAGTGCCTTTACCGTGGGAACCGTGGCTGTTGTTGCTGGCGCTCATATTGCTGATACTGTTGATCGGAATGGGTCCTGCAGAGGCCCGAGTTCCAGGGGCTTGACCATTGACACAAATCTCCACCACCATAGGGATCGGTGTTACGGGCGTGCGGGGCAACGACATGGACTCGTTGCCTCCAGGTGTGCAAAAGTTGTATTGAGCACAGTCCGTGCCGACAATAGTCCACACTGCCGCATCTGTCACGTCCTCTGTCCAGATCGAAGAGTTGCGTCGCTGTTGCTGAAGTGCCAGCACCTTGGCGCTAAGACCGCCGCTCTCCTTGGACGACTTCTCCTTGCCCTCAACTGAAGTCAAGGGCATGCTCGAAGGGTTGACATAGGCCTGGATGGGACTATGATGCAGCTGACTATTGGCTGCCATGGCGCTGGCTCGAACCCTCTGAGCCTCCGCCTGCGTAACGCTCATGCTGTTGACTCGCCTCCGCGACTTTGCTGCGGCCGCCTTGGTCGCACTGGCCCCGATCGACTTGATGACGACAGAGGAGGACACGCGTCTCTTGCGCTCCACCTTTTGACCATCAGCAGTGGTCATCATTGGCTTGTCGTGTGTCGAAGACCAGGCCGACATCAACACCTCGGGAACACCATTGCTGCCTTCGGGCATCTCGGGGACGATGTCCATTGGGAAAGGTCCATTGCCATTTGCTTGAGTACTATCGCTGGATGCAGGCTGACCGGGTGTCTTGGGGTCGGGCAGGTATCTCTTGCCCTCATTGGCCCGTTGCATGCCGACCACATCGCCAAGGCAAGCCAAGTAAGTGCCCTGCTGGAGTTTCGATGGCGAGAAGGGCACTGGTGCAGACTGGCCCGTGATCTGGAACGCCACCTTATGCAGCTGCGAGACAGGGTCGCCAATGGCCTCTTGATCGTATTCTGCAGACGAATGTCCTACACATCCCCCACCAAGGACCATGCTACCCTTATCCACCTTGCGGATCACCATCACTGGAGAGACAAGCCCTGTGGAAAGACACTGCAAGACAATGGGCTGATTGTAATGGATGGGCGTCTGGGGTCCGTTCTCGGCCGGAGAATTGATGGCGATGGCTGGTGGTGGGGGGAAGCCAGGATGTCGCTGGGCATGTTCTTGAAGAGTCTCTGTCCGGGTCTGACCAGGAGAGACGATCCAGACAACGAAGGGGTCCCAGCCTCCTGTGCGCGCGACAAAGCAAGTGCCTCCATCTGTATTCACTGGATTAGCTGACGATTCAGGTGAAGGCTCCAGGTTGGGCCAATCCTTCAAATTGTTGCTTCCGTAGTTCCATGGCGCATGAGCAGAGGCTTGAGTCGTGGTCGATACCCCCAAATACTTTGTTGACACGGTCTGGGAACGGATTCGGTTGAAAAGCGAGATGGTTGTACCATGATGGATACAGACTAGCATTCAGGAGAAGGCGAAAGAAAAGAGAAAAAAAAAGAATCGAGTTGACGGTCAGCCTCCGCTAACAAAAACTGTCCGTAGGCATATGCGAGTCGTGGACTAGTACTTACGCTCCATGTTTTTTATACTTTGACGTTTCTTGCTTGGCTTGCTGATGACTTTGATGGGCTTGCTCGCAAAGGTTCCCAGTTCAAGATCTCCCGCCATCATGAATTTGACGAGGACTTCGACCTTCTTGCGCTTTTCGTCCGCGTCGTTGATGTAAAGCTGTTTGGAGACACATTTTCCGGTGATGATGGGCGTCGCCGTGTCATCCTTGGTTGCTGTCCAGTCAATCACACCTTGTTGGCTGCCAGCCTCGCCGCAGATGGACACAATCATTTTTGGTGGCGTTGGCACAACTGCTGCTGATGCGTCCTCAGAGGAAGGGCTGTGCTGGTTGTGAGGCTGGGGCGCTGACCACCAATTGTTGCCCAAGAGCATGGTCGTTGGAGGCGGACAGAGGAACCGCTTTTCCGTTCCATAAGACTTTTGTGCCACTTTCGACGTGAGGATTAAGACGGACTTTTCCCCGCCCTGTCCTGGACTCTTGGCTGCCAGGAAGCGCTTGATGATCGTCCTATGCAACCATATCGCGTAGCACGAACCGGTGCAAGTGCGAGGATAGAAGAGAACGTCAGTACCTTTGAATAAAAAAGAAATAGAGAGGAAGTCGAACAGCCTTAGAGCCTGGCCATCCTGCAGACTTTGCGAATCACAGCATACCTCATGGCCTTGTTGGAGGGAGGTTTGATGTCCTGTGTCAACATTATGGGCCTCATTGACACTTTAGAGCTATAAATGGCTGGTAACCTTAATGGATTAACTGGCTCCACAGACTCCTCCTTCTCGTCAAGCAAAGACGAGGTTGTAGAGATGGTGCGGCTTCGAGCCGGGCGGGGTGGACTGGTACTGTGCGCGCGCGAGGAAGACGCCGCAGGGGAGCATGACGACACCGCCTCGTTTGAGCGGCGCTTTCGAGCCGCCTTGGGCTGCGACTGCTGCTGTGGGGGGATGCTTCCGCCCTTCACACTTCCAGTGGGCGTGTTCGGGATCGGAGTGCTGTTCTCCGGGACGGAGCCATCCCTGAAGACATGATCGTGATCGATTTCGGGTGTCGACATGAGCTCCATCTTGATGTGCTGGTGTTGATGACCAAACTGGTTCTCATCTTGAAACGATGTCGAGAAGTAGCTTGGCTTTACCTCGACGCTATGAGGATCAATATGATCAGGAGAGTGGCAGAATGAACTCCTATGCCGCAGCGACGACGACGACGAGACCGATCCACCCAGGTCCTGCTTCTCCAGAAAGCCATTCATGTCAGTAGACATCTCGCTGAAGTTACAGGCAATGTCCATCGGGGTCACAGTCTCGACGGGGGCATGCATAGAGTCTGTTGACGCCCTAAACATGCGGTGATGCCCGCTCTCGTGAAGTGAGCCGAGCGATGAGGGCGAAGACGCACTGGACGCATGCATGTCCATGAATGAACCCATTGACGCATCCGTCTGAATTGAAGCACGACTGCGGCCCTCCTGCTGCGAGCTCAGGATAAAAGGGCTGTTCTGGTACAGAATTGAGCCTGGGCTGCCTAGGGCTTCGCCAAAAGCCGGAGAGAAGAAAGCCGGCGTGAGAGGTGCGGTCATGCTGCTATTCGAAGGTGACAGTGGGGCGGAGACACTGCTGTTGCCACTGCTGTTGTTGCTATTATCCATTCCTGCCGTCTGTTCCCGTCCCTCATGACCAAACCGGAAATCGCCATTACGGACATCACCACTCAGTCGGAACGAGCTCGAGCGTCCCGAGATATCGACATGAAGGTCACTGGGACGCTTGGTCAGCGTGCGTGCAGGCGCAACACTCATTTTGGATGGAGTGCCCGGACCCGAAGAGAAAGGGTGGACGCTCGACGAATTGGCGGGCTGTTGGTGCTTCAGCTGCTGTTGTTGGGTTAGCTGCATGGATTCCTGCTGATGATGGAGCTGCATTTGCTGCTGCTGAATACGGGACCGCTGCAGCGGAGAGCCCTCTTGCTTGACAAGTTCCGATAGATTGGGTGAGGATGCGTGCCTAAAGTGGCCCTTCATGTCCGTACTCAGCTGTTGCTGCTGTTGGAACAGGAGATCTTCAAATTGCTGCTGATGCTGGCTCATACCGCTCATGGAGAGAGGGCGACTATGGCCGAATGGATGGCTCTGCGGTGACTGAGCATCTTCGTCCATTTGAGCTGAGGGCTGCAATTGCTGATGTTGTTGAAAAGGCTGGTAAGGCGGGGTATGTTCATGAGGAATCGCGAAAGAGTGATGCTGCTGCGGAGGTTGCTGTCCTTGAGATGGGTCTTGACCGGGCCGAGGACCACGAAATACTGAAGGACCAGAGAATGTCTTCAACGAGACATCGCTTGGGCTCATATCCATCTGAGTGAGATCGAAACCTTGTTCATGAAACGGGCGAGCTCCCGCTGCTGGCTGTTGCTGTTGTTGTTGCTGCCGCTGTTGATGATGTTGCAGAGCAAGATTCGAAGGCGACGTTGCAGCTGCAGCTGCAGAGGCTTTGAGGCTCTTCATGTAATGCGGCTTTAGAGCCATGTCGAGGTTAATCATATCACTCTGATCGACTGGACTGCCTCCATGTTCGGCGCCAACGTTGGTCTCATTGTTACTATTGCCAGTGCTTCCTGTGAGCTCGTGCCCGAGACCAAGACCGTGAACATGACTGCTGCTTCCGTTACTGCCGTCATCGAGCACACTGGGCGAGCCCATCACGCCACCTGAGGAGGTCGCCTCAAAGACCGAGGGAGCGGCTCCTGCCACTGCCTGCGGAAAAGCAAAGTCGCTGGACGCAAACTCCGAGTGGTCAATGGGGAACGGATCTGCCTGACCATTGAACTGGAACATGGTGTCGAACCCGAGCGAAGTCAAGTTGTTGTAATCAGCCGATGGCGGGATCCAGTCCTGGGACAGACCTGCTCCAGTCGAGTCCATCGCACTTGAATACATCATAAGTCCCTCTGTGTCGGATACCATTGACGTCGTCGACCCGGTACGCTGCAGTTGGTTCAATTGACGAGGATTGGGTGCCAGCAATTGCTGCTCCAACGACCGCGCGTGTATGTCTGCCATACCAAGAACAGTACTCCTGGGCGACTGTAAACGAGCTGGAGCAGAGATCAAAATCCTGGAATGAGGACAAACTTGCTAACAAGTGATGAAGAGGCGATCAAACACCAAGTTGGCTGACGTCGGGCTCGTAAGACGAACGCTTAGGCTATTCAAGGCAGAAAGGGACAGCAAAGGCGTCAGATAAAGCCCAGTATGCGTTTCTGTCGTCGCTCGTATGCAGTGCCATGCATTCACTGGCCCTCTCTCTTCTCCCCCTCGCATTCACTACGCAGCAGTGCTGAAGCTTTCCAATCCCATAACGATGCAATGATAAAAGGTCTTCGAACGGGCCCTCCAACCTTTTCCTCCTCAAAGGAAGAACCTCCCCACCAAGAAAAAAACGTACTCGCTTGCACTGATGGTGCACGCGCCAAGAGGGTAGAAAAGCAATAAATGGCGATGTGGGTATCAGCTCAGGAGTAGTTCAAATGATGTCCTCAGTCAAAAGAAACGAACGATTAAATATGAATAAAGAGCGCGGGATGTGGGAAAATGAGAGTGGAAGGATATTGTACTGAAGCAGACCAAGGTGATGCAAGACCCAAAAGATGGCGATGTAAGCAGCAGTAGACAGCTGTAACGCGCACAGTGCTCGTGAAAGGTGCGAACAGGGAGGGGATGGCACAGAAGGAAGAAGGCAAAAGTCAAAGGCCACAGAGAGAACAGGAAGGGAGGAAGGGAAAGGAGGTTTGTGCTCCCTCGGGCCGACCACTAGGATAGAGCATACACAATGCACAACAACTCTTCTCGAGCATGCATACACGCACGTACAGTACACGCAAAACACGCAAAAACACGCAAGTGCGCGTTTACATATGAAAAAAGCGCAACAAGTACGTTGAAAATAGATGGATAAAGAACGCTCGATGGAAATGGATAGGGAGAACATCGATGCATAATGAAGACCACTGGCAAGATGCCACTCGCCGGCACAAGACAAGCAGCAGCCCACTCAAGAAACAGCCGAATTGGGACACTGGCAACAGCGACCAATAACGCCAGCGAAAGGGAGCAAATAGGAGTGCACCCGAGAGAGAGAGAAAGAAGGAACCCATTGCTCGAGGCACGGGCAGAGCAAGGAGAAAGGTGGGTCTGGCTGGGTCTGAGTGTGCAGCCAAAAAGAGGCACATCGACTGCACGTACGCGCGCATTATGCACCTTATAATCAACGAAGGCGCACACGCACAGTGAACAAACGCTTGCATGGGGAGGAGGGAGAGAGGGAGCAGAAGGGGAGTACAATAAGGCAAGAGCTGGACAACAGGGCCACGAGAGGGGGAATGAGAATCATGCTTGCCTATCCACAGCGCGCCTCTTTGATACGCGCGCCTCAGGCTGCGCGCAAGCAGGAGTGTAGGATAATGATGGTGCAATGCCACACGCTCTCGACGATGCAGGACAGAGCACGCTCGAGAGCAAAGGTGATGGGAGGTGTGGGGTGGGGCGGGGCGTAGGCTGGCTCTTGCCTGCGGTCGCTTGTGGGGTGTTGGCGTGGATACGAGAGCGAGAGGGATTGGCGGTGAGGTAGGAGCGCACAAGAGGAAGTAACAGCAAAGAGTACCTGGTGCACTGATATAAAAAGAATACAAACACTAAAATAATAATAGCCGTGAGGGTGAGAGAAGAGGTGTGAGGTGCGAGTGTGCAGAGAGAGAGAAAGGGAGAGAGAGAGAGAGAGAGAGGAAAGGGAAGAAATGAATGAAATGAATGGAAACCCAAAAAAAAAAAAAGATACGATAAACGATATGTGATGACGATGGGCAGCAGGGCACGATAGGGTGTTGGGACAATGGCAAGGCAGGGCATACGACAAGGACGATGGTGGCACAGGCACCCACATAACAGAGCCGAAGAGTGCGCAAAGCCAACAGATAAACAAAAAATTGCTGCTGGCAGGATGCATCTGCGTCTACGTCTTCCGTCGTCCCTTCTGCTCCTTCCTTCCTTCCGCACACACACGCACATTAGGGGGAAACAAACTGGGCTGCTCACATTTCTCTTCTTTTTTCGCCTTGCTGCTGTGCGACATATCCTCATCATGGCCACTGCTCACGGTGGACAGTGTGACAAGCCATTGAAACGGGGCATTCTTCACAATAAGGGACACATCTGTTCCAAAGAACCCTCGGGGAAGGCAACGACAACAGCAAGGGTCAAGGGGAGGGCACCGAACGGAACGGCCGCTGTTCGGTCATGAATCGAATCCAGAAAGCATACTGACATACTGACATGAAAAAACGAGGTCAAGAAGAAAAAAGGGTATCACAGGATGTCAAAAAAGAAGGGGAAGCACATGAGGGGTAAGGTGAACGCTCGCACTCTGAAGAGACACTGAAGGGAACATGCTCCATGACAACAGTGCAGAGCTGCAGCACATGCGGATCGTGCCGATGCTGCTGGGGAGGGGATGGTTGGGAGCGGAAAGAAGGCTAGGGGAGGCGCGAGCAGAGATGCTGGATTGGGAGGATCAACAAACCACAACCTCACGAAAACACCGCAACACCCACCTGGAAGGTAGTGTAAGAAGAATAAAAGAAGAAAGGACGATCCAACCCCCTGCATCATCTTTTTGAAATCTCCAAAGCGCCATGCGCCCATATCGATGGATAACCCAGGATTCCTACCTGCAACACTTGGTAGAGCAAACTTCAACTGGTGGTAGCGCCACTATACAAAGAGTGTTGAGACACATTCGCGATTAGTAAGGCTGAGCTGGATCAAACTAATACTGTATGCGCTGCTGGACAACTACCAAGAGCTGCGTGCGCGCCTTTTGGAGGACGTGGCGGAGTTGTCCTCCATGCGAGGCGGTCACCAGCTCGGATGAAAAAAAGGAGAGGCAAAAAGGAAGGCATACAGTATACAGGGCGTGTGGAGACAATGAAGGAATGATGATCCGCCGCTGCAACAGCCATCCAAGCTAGAGCTGAAAGCACTCGAGCTGCGGGCGGTAGACTGCAGATGGTGATATGGTGAACAAGAGAAGCTCATGACTCGAAAGAGAGCTGTGAACGGAGGCGACGACCAGGGCTGTTTCCAAGGGAAGTGAAGTGCGTGCAAGAGGCGAGGAAGGTTGTTGCTGAGAGAGGCGGAGAGAGAGCAAGCGAGAGAAGGTGTGGGGAACAGGCTGTTTTCGCCATTACCTGTTACTGTTGCAGCTGAATCGAGCCAAGAGGAGGCATTGAGCCAAAGAGACCGAGCGAGGAAGCAGAGAGAGCGAGAGAGAGAGAGAGGAGGAGAGTCAAAGGAAAAAGAGGAGGTGAGAATGGATCCGAGCGCAGGCAGGACAGAGAGTGAAAGGACTCGATGCGATGTTGGCTCCAACTTGCGATGAGGCTGCAACAGGCAAGCAACAGGCGAGCGTGGCATACATTCCAACGAGAGCCACAAGAGCGTGGGGTAGCGGCGAGATCAATCAATCCAGGGGCAGCAGACACACACACACAGGGAGAGAGGCTGAATGAAGCGCAGAGAATAAGAAGGCTGTGGTGGTTGGAGAGGAGCGACGAGGAGGCAACAGAGCAGGAAGGGGGGGGCAGAAGGAGGACGGACGAGGATCCAACAGAGAATGGAGAGAGAGGAGCGGAGGAGAGAAGAGACGAGAAGAGAAGAAAGGAAAGAAGGAGGAATGGGCCAGCGGCAGGATGTCGAAGAACTGAAGAACTATTCGCCTGGCTGGCTGCAGGCGGGCGGGCCAGTCAGACGGCAAGGCCACAGACTCAAACAGGCCAGGGTCACCCTGCTCGCCAGAACGCTGCCCACTCCACCGCACCATTAGCCTGCAGCCTCTACAGTAGCTGGAACCTTGTTCTGGCTGTGTCGCCTCCCTCTCGTGGCCTCGTCTCTCGCTACAGAGTTCATTATCATCATCATCATCATCGTCGTTGTCGTCCTCATCCTCGTCCTCATCCTCGTCCTCATCCTCTTTCCTCCTCTTCTTCTTCTTCTTCTTCAGCGTGCTGCTCTTTGTGTCTCTATTCTACTCCCTCCCTTTTGGGCTGCAGATGCATAAATCAAGTAAGCATACACGACAAGGCATGGCACTCTGTACAGTCTGTACAGTCTGTAGTCTATGTAGCAAGACCTGGATGAACTGCGGGGAAACACAACATGTCTATGACTAGAAGATGACTCTCGGGTAAGCCCCAAAACATTGTCCACGGAACAAACGCTGCCTTCCAATCAGTCGCGCTTGGCTCTGCAAAACCTAATTGAATTGAAAACAAAAAAAAACCTCCTATTTGATGGCGACGATCCTGCCCTTCAGCTCGCGCGTCTCTGCAACCCCACTCTACACACACAGCCTGTACCTGGCACTCTCGTTTACTAGTCTATCCAGGGCTGATCGCGATAGAGGTGTACCATCTCCTGCATGCAATAAGGCCAAATGGATGGACAGCGGCCGCAAACGACAAGCTGTCCAAATCGGCAAACTGCTCTTCTTATTTTCCGAACACGATACCGACCAGGACAAAAGGCAAATGACGAAAGGCGCGAAGGAAGCCAAGAGCAAGTCTTTTTCTGTATTTGGAACACTACACTACGCAGACAGGAGACATGACATGACTGCAGTATAGTGAAAGGTACACTGGATAAGGTATGGGTGCAGGAACAGCCAGATGAAAATATAAAAACAGAGTTCGAAATGTTGTTGTTGATGCGGTAGGCTTGCAACCATGCAAATGAGGCTCTTCAAGAGCTACCTGTGGAATGGCCGCTGATCTCTCTCTCTGTCCCTCTCCGGGGGTGGACAGAGCAGGAGAGAGAGCGCGCGCGCACTTTGAGAGGGATGGACCATTGTGAGGCAGGGCAATTCCAGTCTCCGAGTCCCGACCCTCGAGGCCTGGGACGGGATTGGCCAGATCAGCCTTTGCAGGTTATTCGTTCGAATGTGGTTTGCCCAATGGCCTCATCAGCCAATGGCGTCCGCCAGCAGCGGCAGTGGAAGGGCGCAAGAACGATTCAGTGTCGAGCTATTAATTATATTGAGTTGCGTCGCTGGCGAGCATTGGCAGACCCCTCGCTCTCTCCACACCACTGCCGCGACGTCTCTTGGACCCAGCGTCAACAACCGGCACCACCCAGTCCCCCTCGCCAAGAGTCGCTTTGTGTCGTTGAATCCTCTCGGCTTGAGTTTAAAAACGATCTCTACTCCTCGTCGACCCTGCCCTCATCAGCGCACCGTCCAAAGATCGCTGTAGCGCGCAGAGAGAGCATCTATATCTAGCCGTGGCAGCACTTCAAATACCACAGCAAGTACTGCATGCGCCTCTGTCTCTTGTTGAGTAGAAGAAGCATCTAGGCATTCTAAATCACAGCCACGGTCCCGTAAAAGTCGATCTACTTGTCTCGCTGCCCTGGGTCTCGCTCGCAGGATCAGGGCGCGCCGCCAATGTCCTAAACCAGCAGAAGGCTCACCTTCTTCTTGAGCCAGCTAATTTGCCCAAAAGTGCACATCGATCAAGAAGTTTTATGAACACGTAATGTTGCTAGCTGCGGTTACACCACGCTATTTTTGTAGAGAGACCCGAGGTCAAGTTGAGACAGCTGGATTGCGGATTGCACTGCTCGTCGACCATCAGTTGGCTCATGGACCCGCGCGACCCTTCATTTGATCCAACTCCTTTTTCGTTTTTGTCGATCCTCGATGTATCGTCGACGAGAGTAGCGATGTTTGGTGTCCCTGTGCTCTTGCGCCTCGAGCGGAGTGCGCACCTCAGGCATGACTTTTGCCCCTGCATCAGCTGTTGGCCATTGGCTGCTGAGTGTGCGGAACTCTTTTTCTGTAATTCAATTCCATCCTCAGCGAGGTACCTCCGATAACTTACCCCACACGGACGCGAGACACTACTGTATTGTAACTCACTCAACCCCGCACGACAACTTGTGGTCAAGAGCACGCGCAGCATCCGGATACGAATGCTCATAGTCCTCATTTGAGCCACCATGGAGTTACATCTCCGAGCTAAGAGCAGGATGAATCAGCCCTCTTGTTCATTTGTTCGTCTCTTCGCTCGCAAGATAGCTAGATAATCTCTTGCGCTGATATGACCGTCGAGCATGACAAAGGATGCGGAAAATTCTGCACTGTTTGTTTACGATCGGAAGCCAATCTACCGCCCCAGCTTTTTTGTCCCTTCCTCTTCTGCCTTCTATACATGCCACTCTGTAATGGTATGCAACATCTCCATTATGTCTGTCCTTAGCACGCTTAGTTCCTCAGCCATAAGTCCTTGAACCTGGACCTCGATCGCCAAGGATCCGCCCGTTGCTCGCTCAGGTTACGCAAAGGCATTTGCTAATACGCCTATTGAATCAAGTCGCCGAACTTTACTTCCTCCCAGAGGCGAAAGTTGTGGGGTAAAATCTAATACAAAAAACTCTACAGACAGGTTATGGAAAAGCACTCACGCGCATGGCCTCCCTTCTTGTCGACATGCCTCTCTCGCCAGCCAAATTGCACGCACCCTCTACGCGCGACGTACACATTCATAGTGCTCGGAATGTGCACTCTTAAGGCACAAAGGGACCTCCCTGACGGAAGTGTCTTGTTTAGATGCTCTGTAGACGCTGTACCTGTGTTGCAAAAGGACCTTCGATGCCTGAATAAGAGAGCCGGCTTTGTTTATTTGTTGACTAGTGTGTCGATGCAGGACAAACAGCAGAAAGAGTAAAAAGGGCCAAAAGAGCCACCGCATATGAATGGGATGGGGTCGATGATCAGCCTAGCTGACAGGGGTCGCGATCCATGGTGCCGAGGCATGGCGTGCCTCGTGCTGGCTCCCTGCTCGCTTCTTTTCTCTCTGCACACTGCCTAACTATGGACGCTGCCCGCAACCGCAGAATGAACACGGGCGAACATTCGCTCTGACACACTCTCTTTCCCTGTCTCTGTCTCTGTCTCTCTCTCTGTCTCTCTCTGTCTCTGTCGCTGTCTCTCTGGGCCTGCGTACTCTCATTCGTTTTCTCTCAGTCTTTTCCTCCTCCCCTTCTCTTTGCGCCGTCCCTATATAGTACTGTCCCACATTTGTTTGGATAGTGGTCTGCCAGATGTTTGTACTGTATGCACCTGCACCAAGAGCCGGAAGCAAACCATAATCTTCTTTCGCCGGTCTCCAACAGGCTGCTTCTGCACAGGGACTCGCTGCACTTTGCGGTGCCCATGATGTCGCCATCGCCTTCATTCCTTCCCTCCTTCCGCCATATGGCTATCATCCCTCCCATGCTCCTTGTGCTTACAAGTATGCACGGGCCCTGTGGGGAGCGACCCGACGTAGGATCCATCTCCGCCGCACTAGCGCTGCTGCTCTGCATGAGCCGCCCTGCCTCTGCCCGCTCTCCTGCTTGCTTAATCTCTCTTGCTTGCTTTGCTCCCTCCCCTGCTTTTCACCACTGCTTTTGCACCCACCACCAGCTGCAGGGCTTCCCGCTCAAGGGTATCTGCTCGATAGTCTGCCCGTATTGATCATGATCGCGCAAGGACCCAAGTTTGAATGCCAACCATGACCGCCCTATCGCGTCAGAGGCCTATGCGCGGCTCGAGCCTGCCCAGCTGCTACAAAAAGGGCATAGTGCGCAAGGCGCGTCCACACAACCCAACCTGCCTTTGATTTCTCGCTCTCTCCTCCCCTGCACACCCCTGCTGCTTGCGCTCCACGAGAGTTGGATCTGGCCTGGCAGAGATCCTACGAACGCGATGGATCGCCCGGCTGCTCAAGACGAGGCTATCGTGATTTCAGACTCCACGATATCATTTAGCCTTGGCCAGCAATCAGCACCACCTTCATCTCTTGTCTCTGCCCCATCCATCGATCCTGCTGCACATCACCATCGCCACCACCACCATCAGCACCACCCTGTCAGTAGCAGCAGCAGCAGCAGCAGCACCTCCACCACCACCAGCAACACCAGCGCCCATGTGCCCTACCAGAGCCCATTGCTACAGGCAACGCCCACATCCAGCACAAGCAATGCAGGAGGCCACTCCACACGGCCAGTCATAGCCAGTGCAGCGCGGTCCAGCCCCAGCGTCGCCTCTGCGCCTTACTCCGACACGTTTGCTCCCTTCAACTCCCACATAACCGCCTTGTCTACACCCACGGCAGAGGCGGCTGCTGTTCAGCCTATGGTGCAGGTATCGGCATCCGCCTGGCGGTTCATGCAAGGACTATCGACACACCTTGCCGTGCAGGGCCTTTTCGAGGGCTCTGGATCGGACATCTGCGTTAGAGCATTCGGCACAACCTACCGGCTTCATCGCCTCATCTTGACACAGTCTGCCTTTTTCGAACGGATGCTGAATGGGCCGTGGAAGGAGCACAGCTTGGATCAGGTCGACCTGCATTTCGACGACGCAAACATCACTCGGGAGAGTTTCGAAATTGCCATCAGGAGACTCTATGGTGTCTGGACGGTCGACACAGAAGGCACAGGCGGCGATCGGATCTCCCGCGGACATGAAGCCATCGGCACAACCACTCTCACATCAGCAAACGTCATGGCGGTCCTCGCCTCAGCAACGTACTTCGGACTGGACAGTCTCTGCGATCAATGTACGAACTATGCGATCCGGACCTTATCGACACAGCATGTGGCAGAATACGTCCACTTCAGTCACCACCACAACTACCACCCTTGGTCAAGCAAGATCGCCCAGGCGTGCCATGCCTTCCTGTGTCGCCATGGCTTTGAGGACCCGACCATGAGGTGCCTCCACGTCTTTGAGCGCATCCCCGTCGAATGGCTCTCCACCGTGATCGCCTCCCATGCCTTCTGGGTGCCCAGTGAATGGGACCGGTACATGTTTTGTCGTCAAGTGGTACGTCGTCGTCGTGCAAGGATTTGTCAGCTACGAGGCGATCTTTCAAACGGATCGAGCAAACATGCGGACGAGGAAGTGTACCAACAGTTGTTCTCGACAGGAATCGTCTACATGCACATGACCTTTGAGCAACTCCGAGCTATTATGGACGACCGTGATCCCAGCACAGGACTGCCGTTTATGGAGCCCCACATCCTTCAGCAGGCGCTGTGGCAGCAGGTTGAACTCCGGGCACTAGTGGATGCTGTCCGTCGAGAAGATTGCACCCTAAATGTGACAGTGCCTGAAAGAGGCACCTCAAGAAATCATGAAGCGACGTATGAACCCGTGCCAGAGCGAGATCGAGCTGCCGCCGATGTCCTGCAGAGAGATCATCATGGTAGCACTGCAGGAGCGAAGGAGAATCCCCTGACGTTCCCTTTGGGCTCTAGCACGCAGGAAGGAGTAGAATCAGGGATAAAGTTGAACGCAACTCAGTACTCACTCTACGCACCGTTCCGATTCAGCGTTGCGTTCAAGGTCGACGCGTTGCGGGAAAATGTCCGCGTCTACTCCAAAACGGTTTTCTACGCAGGGTAAGGACTTTCTGATTACTTCAATGGCGTGTCTTTTTCTATTTCCTTCTACTGTGGTTATTTAGCTCTCTAACGCACGAAATGGACATTCTCTTAGGTCTCATTGGAACGTCTACATCCAAAAGCTGCCTCCAACCCAGCAAGGGATCCAGCTCGGAGTGTATCTACACCGACAGCCCTGGCCAGAGAGGGAAGCAACCTTGAAACGGATGGATCTATCGCCCTCCGTTTGGTCTAGTCGTCTAGCGTCTCAGCCGACAGTATCACCACCATCTGTACATCGTCCCAGCCCTACTAAACAACAATCCACTCCTGTTGGTCGGACACGGTCTCAAGCTGTCGAGCAAGGATTCGAGCCATCATCACATGCTGATAACTGCCAGCATTGGGATCGGGATCGTGATCCGGATACGGGAGGGACCATGCCCGATAATCGAATTGAAATGGACCCATTACTGGACCACTTGGAAGACCATGATGAAGCACCTGAGTGCCTGGAATTTGTTGTTAGCGAAACAAGCGCGGTGTCGATTGAGGACTCGTTTAGCTGCTACGTGGACAAGCGAGAAAAGACAAGGACATGGTTCAGGATCTTTGCAGTTCCTCTCAAACCCGCCCATGGAATCATGCAGTTCCAGAGCAGCCCCGACGATTTTGCCATCATGCAAAGCTGGGTAAGTTTTCAAAAAAAGGCGTTGTGATACCACACATGCGTGTGAACTAGTCTTCTTTTGGGGTTACACTACCATGCTCCTTCTTTCCTCCTCTCTCTCTCTCTTGCTTTCGCTCTCTTGATCACTATCTCACTATCTCCATCTCCGATGCCTTCCCTTTTTTTGAATAGGGATGGCGCTCCGCGGATCTTTGCTCAGACTTGTACTTGCCAAAGAAGCCTAGTCCAGGATGTGAAAAGGATACCGTGGTTCAGATAGTTTGTGCAGGAGGAGCGGGTCGCGATCCGGCGCATTCCTCCGACCTTGGAGTCTCCCTTTCCAGCCGAAACGGCAAACTGAAGGACAACACGGGCGAGTGGACGACTGTGGGATCATCAGGGATGATGCAAACGTCCCTGGACAGAGAAGAGCACGATAGAGATATGATCCACATCCAGGAAAGAGCAATACTAGCCCAGTGCCATTGTGAAGCTCTAAAGCACGGTACACTCTCCGAACATCATCATCGCCTCCACCATCACCATCATTCATCCTCGCAGACCCTCAAGTTCAGCATTGTCATGGGTCATATTTGATATCCTCCTTTATACTACTACATATATCGTTTTTGGCATCAATACATATTTATTTTCACTTGTGTCCTGGTTGATTCATTATGCCTTGCCTCTGCTGCTGGCCATGTCCTCCTTCTGCTTCTGAAGCTTCCTCATCACCTCTTCCCTCTCCTTCGCCTTGTGTTCCGCGAGATTGTCCTTGGTCGGGAACAGGGCCAGCATCATGTCTCGCTCAGCACGGACCTGGGCTTTCTTGTTGGCAGCAAAGACGGCTGCTGCTGCAATCATTTGCTCCCGTCGCTGATAGTCTGGACGTCCTTCGTAGTCGGCTGGATACGCCATACCTTGAGTGTGTATTGGTGGTGGTGGTGGCGTGTCCACAGGCACGGATGCTGGAGGCTCCTTCGGCAAGACATTGGCATCAGGGGTTTGGATCCCAAGGCTTTCATGACTCGTTCCAGTCTCGTTTTCCTTCTCAAGTCGCTGCAGCTGTTGCTTTTGAATAAGATCATGTAGCTGCTGCAGTACTTGCTCATCCCTCCATCGCCCCAACATCTGATTCAAAACATTCAGGTCCCAATGCTGGGGTGATATCTGATAAGGTAACAAAACCACATCCTGCATCGGTTGCAGCTCGTCCGCTGACGGGAAAAACGACTCCAGGACGGGTGGTTTCTTCCTGAGCTCTTGTTTTTCGATGCCCGTGTGCCCATGCGAGGAGTAGATTCCTTCGATCCCTTCCTGTGCGTTCTGTGGAAGGACAGTGGCACTGGCACTGGCACTGGCACTGGCACGAAGGACGGCTTCCTTAGTAATAAAGTCGACATCGGGACCTGCATGCGATGGGGTCGGCCCATCCGTCGCCTGTGGTTGCTGTGCAGTTGAAGTTCCCTCCTGCTGCGACGCCAAAGACGAAGGCTCCTTTTCCTTTCGTCTTTGTTTCCTCAGTGTTGAGAGTGGAATGTGCTGGGCGTCGAGTTTGTACTTCACAGACGGTGCGATTGAGCAATCAAGCAGGCTGAACCATCTGCTTACTGATTCGCAGTGTCCACGCGTCATCAGAGATCCATAACTAAGAGGCGCCAACTGTGCATACGACGAGATACATAGAATGACCAGGCTGGATAAGAATAAATAGCGAATCTGTCGGGAGAAAAATTCCATGAGCCCCGAGAAGAGGGAGCTGGCAAGAAGGATGGCGCAGTAGAGCGCTGGGAAGTAGTGGTGCAAGTAGAGCATGCGGTCAACGCAAAAGAAGGGCACGTAGTGGATAGCCCACGCCGCAAAGAACGTGCCCGTATTGTCAAGCTGCTGCGCCTTGAGCTCTACGACGCGTCCATTGACAGAGTTGGAGGTCGTTAGTAGACGGGTCCCGTAGTCTTTGTCAATCGCATCCTTCATTCATTCATTTGAAATTTGTCATCCTTACCCTTGAGCAGCCCTGTTTCCAAGTATCCACGTTTAGTTCTGAGCACAAAGAAGACCTTGAGGACTATGAACGAGAGCAGTCCAAGGGTACTGACCCACCAGACCGCCGGATTGGCGATAATGAGAACTTGACGCATGTATCCTGTCCAAACTGGGATTACGGAGCTAGGCAATAGCCATTGTTGCGGCTTCGAGGCGAAGCGGTCAAAAGTCTTTGGCACAAGACCGCTCTCCATTCTGTTGGCCGGAAACCACATCAGTCGGTGCATGTACTTGAACTTTTGCCAGAAAGAAGGTGTCGGACTTGCGGCCAAAAGAGCATCTGCTGGTACTGAACAGCAGTAGAACATGGAGGGGAATAAATAAGCACTCGTGTCAAGGATACAATGGTAGTTGCGCTTGCTCATTACAGTTGTACCTACAATAGTCGTGCTCGTTCATCGTGAACCGCCAAATGGATTTTCGCGTAACACCGGCGTCCGTTCTGCACACAACCTCTCTTCGCCCTTGACCCCAAGGCTCAGGCAACGTCGTCTCGCTTACATACAGATAGCAACCCAGCGACGAATGTCTCAACCGGAATGCCGTCTCGAGTGCCTTGATCGGCTCCCCTTCGTCATGGTCAACCGTTTCACGCATCTGGTCCGTGTCAACCTGCTCCACCTGCCACCAGTCATTTGCATCGCCGTCGAATCCCACCCCTCCGTATGCAGAGACCTCGTGCAAGTTTTTGCCCTGCGGGCTCCCGTATGTCCTTACATCGTGCGCGTGAAGACATCGACGCGTCGACACGTGTCGCAGCCGTAAACTATCCCCGTTCTTGAGGTACTGCAGACGTGATGGTATTTCCTCTGGTTCGTCCTTGTCAAGGTCTGCGAGAATCACGATCCAGTGGGTGTTCAAGTCTGGATACTCGTACCCACCCACTTGCTGTTGATGTGACCCACCCGGGTTCAGTTTGTAGAACGAGTGCAGATAGGATTGGGACTGAGATTCACTCTGAAGCCGCACGACGGACCCGTAGACGACGTCGCGCCAAACCTCCTGCTGCTCTTTGGGATACCGAGGGATAAGAGCATGTCGAAAGGGTGGTGGAAGGAGCCGAATATCGTTCTCTGCTCGCGCCGAATAGAGGTAGTCGGGTTCTCGTGTTTGATACGCAAAGTGGATTTGGAATATCGTCAGGTAAAGGACAAAGGGCAGGACCAATAGAGCCCCTATCCTCGCAGCGCAATGTTGAGACCATTGGTCCTAGGTGTTAGATGAGACAAGTGGAGAATACTTGTGAGAGAAAAGTTCCGATTGCATACAGAGTATCCACCATGCTGTACAGCGAGCGACATACAACAGTGACAGATTCGCGCCCAGCAAGTCTCCAGAGATCCTGAAGCATGAAAAGGCCAACGAAAGCAGCTGTGAGGACCCCGGTGAGCTTCACGGACACTGCCCCTGCCATGAAAGCCCCTGTTGCCAAAAGCCAGGCCCACCAAGACAATGCGAAGGGTCTAAGGCCGCCCACAAACCGGTATGGAGGTTAGCCATCCTTTCAGCAGCAGCCAAATTAAATACAGGCAAATACCGAAGGCGACTGACGAACCTTGAGGAGTAGTTGGTGAACAGGCTCCACGACATGAATGTGGCAGCAGTGAAGAACAGGAGCGGGGCGTCCAGTAGCATCTGTCGATTGTTGGCTGTAAGCGCATTGTCTACCCGTTGAATAGGCACCAGAGCTATGTTAACTTAGCTCAGCGCACGCATCATGAAGCGATCGTGCAAGCTCTCGAGGCTCTGTGAGCATGCATGTATACAATACCAAAGGCAACAAGGGTCGCGGCAAGTATAGCGGCCAAGGTGCTGTGACTCGTAGCCTTCAGGGTTATGTAGGCCATAGGACTGCAAAGGGCACCCATGGATGACATGGCAGCGCGCATCGAGCCATAGGGAATCGATGGATATGGACTGGCAAACACATAGGAGAGAGAAACAGAGGGCAATGGTTCATCAGCAGAGGACAGAGCGAGAGATTACCGAAAGGCAGACGGTGGGAGGAAGGCAAAGGGAGAAGAGAACTATTCAACATACTCGTCTGACTGATCGAATATATAGGACCCATTATAACCAGCCATTGAAGCGACCGCGGCCAGGATCAGCTTGCCGAGAGGGGGCTGCGCGTCGAACGCATACTCGCCCTTGATGTACGCGTTGACGATCCTTCCTACAGAAGCTTCGTCCACTCTGCCATGCATGCCAGGAGCGCAATAATACAATGACATGTTTAGCGCATGCACGTTCAGGCACAAAAGCAACAGACTGCCGAGGAAACACTTACGCCGCCTCGTCTAGCCAAGAGATCCTCCAGAGCCGGATCCCAAGTGTTACTGCCGTAAACACTGAAATCATGGCCCAGTCTCGAGGAACTATGCAAGGCTCCTGCGTCTTTGAATTGTTGGACGACGTTATCCGCGTCCACAGATCAGCCTTGCCTTGATCTTTCGATCCAGAAGTAAGCGTTCCGGAATCGTCTTGTTGGTGTTTCTGCCGCAAGTGTTTGCTGCAGCGATGCTCCTCAGACTCATGGGGTGAGAAAAGAGAGGTGTCATCCTTTTGGCGAGTTATACTAACACTTTGGTGGGATCGATGATTGCTTTTCTTCCTTCTTGACAAGTCAAGTGAGCTCATGGTGAAAGGTCTGGTTAGAAAAAGAGTTGAAGGAAGTATGAAAGATGCAAAAATATGTATTCTCCTCCTCTTACACCCACACAACCTCTCATTACATAAAAAGGTCCGGGAAACGCTTGCTAATACCCCCCCCTTTTTTTCTCGACCCTTCAGCCTTTTTCTCTCAAGAGCACAAAGACACTGCCAGAGCAAGCAATGGAAGGACAATATCTCTCCCTTAGGGGTGTTGACCAGCAAAACCTCATGAAAGGGGCTGCCTGCCATTCTCACAGATGCCGTAATTGTAGGCACACCAAGCAGCCGTTCGTGTCAATGAGCCCCGTATTCCAGTCTTCGCATCACTCAGACGGCAACTTCCTGCTCTGTCCAGAGGTTTGTGTTTTTTTTTGTGACAAGGCGTCTGTGGAAACATTTCTGCTCGTTTTATTTGCATCGAATCCGCACTCAGTCAGTCCAACAACGCTTAAACGAGGGCTAGCAACGAAGACAGAAGAAAAACGAATGATTAGAACAAGGATAGGGTCATTGCAGTTGCATCCAAGGACCAGAAAAGTCTTTCGAATGAAATAGAACAAGAGAGCGGGCTTACTGTCGTAGGGGATGGGGTTGAGGGTGGTGGGGATGTTGTGCTTGATAGAGACGAAGCGGGCCTCACGGGGCTTGACGGGCTGTCTCTTCAAGTTGACCTTGACACCATCGGTCTTGGCCTGCAACTTGGCGGCGGCGTTCTCCTTGACGCGGCGCAAGAAGTCATCACGGCACTTGGAGTGCTTGATATGCTCAACGCGGATGTTGACACGCTTCTCGAGGAAACGGTTGCCGACCTTCTTGTTGATGATGATACCAACAGCGGACTTGGTCACGTTGTAGATGATACCAGTGCGACTATTGAAGGGAAGGATGAGAAGCCAGCGAAACTGTTAGCTTCGGCGCTACCACTGTAACTCTATTCCAGGGTGTCTCCTGCTTGTCAAGAAAACAAGGTCGGTCGTCGGAGGTAGAGCCAGCTCTTTCGACACAAACAGGTGCATGCGATGCTGATAAATGGCCGAGAAAGAGAAGGAACGGTCGATAGTGCTCACATCCTGGACCCTCTCATGGTTGCGCTGGCGCTGCCTCCACTGATTCGCCTGCGATAGCTGTGATAGTCGCACACCGAGCATTATCCCCAAAACACACTTGCATACACGTATGCACAGAGGTCTGTCGAGGAGTTGACCGGTTAGCAGATCAAGATCTCTTCTTGAGATTGACTCGATCACCGACTCCTCCCTGCGATCCAATAGATTAGGATTGCTCAAATCTACTTTTGTCCTGAGCTAGATTCGTTTGTCTGATTCCTGTGTGCTTGGACGCACGGGCTGTATCTCTTCGTCGATCATCGTTGGCACGAAAGGCTGCTGTATGGCCACATTATCGATGTGCAAGGTAAACGTGCTGGTTCCTGACAACTTACCCGTGGTAGAACTTGTGGGGCATACCCTTGTGGATGGCACCGTTGGCCTTGATGTCAACGATGTCACCGACCTTGTAGGTCTTCAGGTAGGTGGTAAGCTTGATGGGCATACCATGCTCCCTGAAGTTACGGGCGAACATGTGGCGGGTGCGAGCGCGGATACCATAGGAGTGAGGCATGTTGAATCAATTCTATAAGGTTGGAATGAAAAAATGGCGATAAGTCCAACATGAATCCGAGATCATGGTCTCCAGCGCTGAATGTTGGAAATGTGCTGAATGATGATGGATCCGAGTGAGGATGATGATGGTGTCTCCATGGTGGTCTGTGATCCCTGACTCCATGCGCATGATGGGTGCTTGGGCGGTGCGATGGTGGGCGCGCGTCTGGTCCTGTGCACCTGTGCCGATCTCGATTGTCCACATTCAGCCGAGGTTTGCCATACCCCAAGAGGTCAATGAAGAAGAGAAGGAACCAAAACAAACCCCTCGCAGCAACGCTGTTTAAACAAAAATCCCTACTGTCTATCCCCGCCTCTGATTGGCTGATGGCTAGCCCAACTTCAATCCATCGCCATAAAAAAAATCCGCTGTACGTGCCCATCGCGCTGACACCCACCCACGTACGGCAGTCCAAACTCCAATCACCGCGATTGGGCCAGCACCCCCGGTCATGACCGGGGGTGCTTTCCTTTTATATCTGTTTTTGTTATGCTTCGTGTTTGGCTGATCCATATAAGAGCCCTCCTTGTACTTCATTGTGGGCCTTCTCTTTTCACCTCCACTCACCTCCCTTTTCCATCAAGCCAACTCAACAGTAAGTCTTCTTCCTTTCCGGACTCTTAACGTCTTGCTGCCTCTGATGCCGCAGTCCAGCCATGTCCGTGCACCGCTAACCCGCTAGTCCTGAACCCCCCCTCTCATAGTGCCTTCTGGAGCCCCCAAGAACTGCTCAAAAACCTACAAGGTCCCCCGGCGCCCCTTCGAAGCCGCCCGCCTTGACCAGGAGCTGAAGCTCGCCGGAGAGTATGGCCTGCGCAACAAGCGCGAGATCTGGCGCATTGGCTTCACTCTCTCCAACATTCGCCGTGCCGCCCGTGAGCTCTTGACCCTCGAGGACAAGGACCCTCGCCGTCTGTTCGAGGGAAACGCACTGATTCGCCGTCTGGTCCGCATCGGTGTCTTGGACGAGGACAAGATGAAGCTCGACTACGTCCTTGCCCTGAAGATCGAGGATTTCTTGGAGCGCCGTCTTCAGACTCAGGTCTTCAAGCTGGGTCTTGCAAAGTCTATCCATCACGCCCGCGTTTTGATCCGCCAGCGCCACATCCGAGTCGGCAAGCAGGTCGTCGACATTCCCTCGTTCGTCGTCCGTCTTGACTCGCAGAAGCATATTGACTTTTCGCTCACCTCCCCCTATGGAGGCGGACGTGCTGGCCGTGTCAAGAGAAAGCGCGCTGCTGCTGCTGCTAACAAGGAAGGTGGCGAGGATGAGGACGACGAGTAAGGTCTGGATTTCACAAGGATACCCTTTTTTTTGGCATCATACAACCATGCTGAAGCAGAAGACTCCACCCTGCCTGTCGCTCCGTCGAGCCCTTCCTGTTAATATTGTCTGCCCTTAGTATTCAGAAACACACCTTTATACATAAAAAATGAGGACTGACAAGGGGCTTGACCAGCGCCCGAGTCTTTTTTTCTCCTGCCGCTCTTTGAAGCTGCACACTCATTCACATAACCGCAGAATCTTTTGGTCGAGCAGTTGAATGCTTCATTTACTTGATTTACAGCAATCAGTCTTTTGATGAAAGAATGTTGGCGCTGGCTTCCTGTGCCTCAATACCAGCGTTGCCCGTGCAGTAGGACCCTTTGATGAACAAGCGACAGCACTTGTAGCCCCAGTTGCCATCTGCCCAGAAGGAACCCCAGACGGACGTGTGGTTGTTGATATAGACATCCTCCTGGTACTTTGACTTTGCCTTGGCTGGCTCCTGTCCCTTCAGGACCCTTCCTGACCTTGAGTACTCGACATAGTTTTCCGTCTGAGCCAAGAGCAACTCGCGAGCCGGTGCATCCAGATGCTCCTCGCCTCCATATTTGGCCAAAATGCTATCCTTATTTGTATCCTGCTGTTCCGCCTTCTTTTCCTTGAACTTTTTGTGCAGCATCTCTGCCTGTGTGGGGTTGGCCTGCAGATGAACATCTGATCCCTTCTCAGCTGCTTGCCAGGCAAAGAGCTGTAGGTTTGCCATGTCAGTGATGTTGCCTGAATACCGTGAAAAGTTGTCTCCTGCATATAAGAGATCCTTGGGGTCCTGATCCTTGAGTGGATTCTCACGCATAGAGCGGGTCTTGGGATCATAATGAGCGGAATTGGGATCCAGGTTGTACAGGTACTTGGCACGATCCTCGCGAATTCTATAAATCAGGCACATGCGATACAGGTGAATATCCACAGTTGTCACCCTCAATTGAGCAGTGTGTGTCTGGTTTGCTTCCTTACCTCAAATTACGGATCGTCGTCCTTGTCTTGGCATTGACCTTTTGTCCTGGCATGTCAAACTTGTCGGCATACTTTTCCTCATCATCGTCATCATCGTCGCTGTCTCCAAACTCATTGGCGTTGCTCTCCATCTTGGAGGCCATGACTGCTGCCTTGGCGTCCTGCTTGTCCAACTCACTCTCCTTCAATTTTCTCCGGGCATCCTCAATTTTCTCGTATTCCTCGTAGATCTTTTTGTGCTCTGCTGTGTCGTATCCATTCCACCGATCGCGCTTGGCGTCAAAGGACATCTCGACCTTCTGAACGACCTCATCCTCTTTGATGTTCTTTCCTGTCCATTTTGCGCCTTTCTTTCGGGGCCGCTCCACGCAGTCCTTAGTCTTGTGCGTCATTGCTCCACAGTTTTCACATGCTCCTTTGCGGTATTTGGTCGCTGCTGGGCCCTATTAATGTCCAGGTTGATGTTAGCAATCTACAAGAGACTACATAACGTTTAAAGATCCAACTCTGTGACGATTTTGGACTTACGGCTCTCTGTCCTCTCTGGTACCACTCGTCCGTGAAGCGATCCTCGTCAGTCGTAGGCGCTCTCTGATGCTTAAGCGAAGCATGGCCATCGTTGATATACCCTATGGAGAGAAGATGTGAAGACTGATGAGATTGTTGCTCAGCTTGGGGTGGAAGGCGGGTCGAAGGCTATCCGAGGCAAGAATGCAGGTCCTTACATGGTGCTTCCGAGATATACTGAGGAATATGCGGGTTGATCTCACGACCCTCCTCATCCCTGGCCGCTGGGGCTGTTCCGGCTTTACGAGCGGCCTCCAAGTCCAACCGCTTCCTGTATTCTTCTCTGCTGAGTTTTCCACCTAAAAAAATAATCAACATCGTTAACATTGCAAGCTAATGTCACGCAGGCTCAAGAGACCAATTGGAGAACAAATGGATGGAGAACAAGTGAAGTGCTGGCTTACTCATGCTGTGTTACTGTGTACGGGGAGCGTTGATTTGTTAAAGGGCGATGCTGCTGTTGGAGGAATGTAGGTTGAAGACTATGGCAGCTGATTTTGTGAAGTCTCTCGCTTCCACCCTATAAACTGTCACCGTAATTTGATCCATGCTAGTGTTACACGACTATACATGAAGCTACGGCCAAGTCCAATGATCGTGCCGTTCAGCACCAACATCTACAACCATGGTAGGAACCAGACAAGGGCGGGATTCAGGCTGGATTCATGTCAGTGCACGATTCTTCATTGGCACAGCTCAACTAATTGATAGATTTTCTATCCAACCGTGTAGGATCGCTCCAACTTGAACAGTCAGCTTGAGCATCTTCAATCAAAATATGTCGGCACTGGACATGCAGACACCAGTAAATAGTAAGTTCCCTCAGCAACACTCGTTGTGATACTATAATGGATCTCGATGTATCGTATTCTAAAAACTATGCGTCAACTTCATTGCATAGTGAGTGGGGCGTGAACCAGGCAAGAGACTCGTATGCATCATACATTGGACACTACCCTATGTTGTCGTACTTTGCCTTGGCCGAGAACGAGAGCATTGCCCGTGTCAAGTTTAACATCGCAGAGGTAAGAAGCATGACAGTTGTGTTTATGGGTCGATACAAGCAGACATGAAGTGATATCTAACGCATTGATACTCCCTCCATGCTAGAAAATGCTTCAACCTTGCGGACCTCCACCAGAGAGACGGGAATAAGATGGCTGTCAGCGTATGGACACCTTTGGACAACTGTATTTTTATTAAACTTGGACTTTATGCTCGACCAAGCAATGGTGCCGTCCTTGATGCAGCGCTCATTGATGAGAGCATGACAGTACATCGTCGCGCTTGAAAGCAGCATGCTAGTAAGCGACCTTCAGTACGATAGTGCAGCATGATGTGTCAGAGCTAGGGATCGACTGGGACAATGTGTGCACGCACGAACCCTCTTTCCGAGAGACAAGGGGTCAGGGACTTGCATCACAAATACGACGTCGACCCCCACCCCTTTTCGCCGTGGAAACTCTGCCTTTGAGCAAGAAAAAGATCAGGTTGCAAGGTGGCCTCAGTTGATGATTCAGAAAGTCATTCGGCTTCTCGTCAACCTCTGTCACCAACAGATTCTTCAGAATTGGTTGTCATGTCAAGACCCCTAACCTTTTAGAGCCCGGCTGTGTGCCATATTTGAGTTTGTCTAAAACCTCTGCCTTGTTACCATTGAACATACTCCCCTCACTCAACATTGAACTCTGTGGTTACAACTTTTTCACCCTTGCTCCAAGCTAAGGAGGTGCTTACATAGGCCGAAGGAGTAAACAACTGCGCTTCCCGAGCACTATAAAGCGCGCTCCCTGTTCCCGTCCTCCACTTTCCCTTTCTTTTGATTTTTTTAGTGTGCACTTTGCACAACCCATCAACTTCCCGCGCTCCTATCCAGAGGTGAATTTTAGAAAGCTTCTCCACAGTCTTGTGCATCTTCAGGCTGCGGCTGCTGCCACAGTGCTCTTGCTAACCATGTATCTCTTACTGCTCCATGATCGCGCACACCTTTGAAATATACAGTAGATTTCAACCATGCATCACCTGTCGATTATGATGCTAGCATTACTTGCGACTATTGCTTATGGGCAACGGTGCGTAAATGATTGTATTGCCTGTCCTGATGGGTACCGTTGTGAACCTCAACCTGGCCTGTGCTACTTCATGGGATATCCTGAATGGTCCATCATGTGCATCCCTGAACGGACACGCCTCACGCGGGGAGGCTACCTGAGGCAATCGATTGTACATCAGCAGCGACAATGATGTCGAACCTTGAAGTCCCTATCGTCTTGGAAAAATGCCATATACGAGTTCTTGTCGCAAAAAAAATGAAAGCTCGATACCTGAATGCCAATGACTTGTTACATGTATTCGGCTGTCCTTCGCTGTCAAAATCAATGCCAACACTCTTGTTCTGCACCACGGTTGCCTTGAGTAAGAGCACAGAGACTCGAGCAAAAGCGACGCGTATGGTGCTCGTCTCTTCGCTCGATTCAGGAGAATTTTCACCTTGCAAAACGGCCCTATATTAAGCTCGACAAAGCCTGTCCACCTTTTGCTTCTGTAGCACTCTATTCGCACCACGCAAAGACGCGGCACCACTTCACCTTGTCAGACACCAGCTACGCCAGGACACGGGAGACCGAGAGACTGAGAAATGGCGAGAGTCCTAACACCCTCCATCCTCGTGGGCATGCATCTGCTCGCACTGCTCACCATTGCGATCATCTGGAATAAAGTCGAGCCTCATCCCTACATGGTAACAACGTAGCATGCAGACAACAGTGCAGTGGACAAAAGCGACAAGGACATCCTCCTCTAGTGCAGGCTTACTCACCCCCGTCCCTGGTCGCTCGACCCATCTCAAACAGGACGAGATCTTTCACATTCCTCAGGCACAGCGCTACTGCAACAGAGACTACTGGACTTGGGACCAGAAGCTTACTACCCCTCCAGGACTGTATGTTGATCGTCTGTACGGGTAGCAAGAGCTGCGACAGGATGGGAGATGGCGAGCAAACTTATGGGCTTACAAGTATCCTTGCTCTTTCGAACCTAGATACGTGATCAGCAACATCCTTCTCGCAACCCAGAGGCCACTCTGCTCAACAACCTTCTTGCGCCTGACCAATCTGATCTATCCATCCATCACTCTATTCACCATCGTGGCGCTTCTCAAGGAACTCCACCCGCATTTGACGCGACAGGAGCGGTTCAGGACAGCAGCCGTCATTGTGTGTTTTCCCGTCCTCTGGTTTTTCAACTTTCTTTACTATACCGATGGCGGGAGTGCGGCATTCGTGCTTCTCTCTTGGCTGGCGGCCAGACGACGTTACCATTTCGTATCTGCTGTGGTAAGCACACGTCCTTTCAGCTCCTCTGGACTCTTCGATGGTCTGATCCGCGTAACTCACCGCCAGTTTCTTGAAACCCGACACGCGTGTTAGACATCCGCCGTTGCAGTGACCTTTCGACAGACCAACATTATATGGTCACTCTTCATTCTTGGGACTGCCCTGCTAGATCTCGCGACTACCCACGAGCGTCGCTCATTTGATCCTCGGGCGTATTTTACAGAGTCACCACTGCAGCTTTTTAGTGCTGTTAACGGGTTCATTCGTATGCTGCTATCGAAACCTTTGACCGTCATCACAGTGGCTATGCCTAACCTGGGGCTCCTCGCAGGATTTGTAGCCTTTGTCAAGTGGAACGGCGGTATTGTTCTTGGTAAGAATTGCCCACACCTTTCTGTTAAACTTGAAGGCCAGCTTGATTAAGCTATAGAACTGCGTACTTACTAACCTTCGCTCGCTTATAGGTGACAAGTCAAACCACGTTCCGATTACACATGTCGTCCAACTCTTTTACTTTGCAGTTTTCTCGGCGGGCATGTCTGTGTTTACGATCCTAGGTGGTGTTCCTTTGGCCAGATTGCTGAAGAGACCCTCCTCTAGGTACATGATGGAATGCGATACCAAGGCTTGCGACCTGTTGAATTTTATCCGCCATTGTTTCTGACAGCTCTCTTGTTCTCGCAGATCTTGGGTGATGATCCTAGCTATTGCCGCGATCATGGCTGCCTGTATCAACAAATTCACGTAAGTACTTTGCTTGTCAGCAGAAGACGCCCTCCGACTCTCTGATCCTCCCGCTTACCTCTACGTTTGTTCTTTTGATGATCGTGTAGGTATGTGCATCCGTTCCTGCTGGCAGATAACAGGCACTACACGTTCTATCTCTGCAAACTCGTTCTACGGAACCAGACAATGCGGTATGCGTTGATACCTATCTACATGGCATCGACTTACTTCTGCTGGCAGGCACTCGGTATGTTCACTCACCACAATATCTCGCGATCAGGGCAAACGCAACACACCCCAAGATACTATAATAACTGTTTGTACCTGTCAATGGATTTGATCTTCTAGCCACAGAGCAGACTCTCTTGTGGGTCACGATCTATACTGTGGCCACTGCGTTGACGCTGATTCCGTCGCCGTTGATTGAGTTCCGGTACTTCATAACACCTTACTTGATCTATCGCATTGCCATGCGTCAGTCAAGAGGGGTTTGGCTCATTCTGGAGTTTCTCTTGTATTCAGCCGTCAATGCCTTCACCGTATGGATGTTCCTGAACAAGCCCTTCCGATGGTCGCACGAGGAGGGCGTACAGCGGTTCATGTGGTGAAATGCACGTCGTCCTCAATATGAGAGAATGTCTGGCAACTCAGTCCACTCTCGTACACTTACATTTTGCACACAGGTTCCTGACCAATGAATTTGACCATCAAGGACGACCAAAAAGAAACGCTTTTAAAAGCCCTCACTCCGGTCTTGTAGAGCCGTCAATATCGACACTCTGCATTATCACATCACCGTACCCTTGCACCAAATAAATGTACAGCAGCTCTATTTGCATTCTATGCCAAGTATTTTTTGATGCCACTTATACGTGCCGAGGCAGCATCTGGGGCGACTTTTTGACTGGTGGTGGGCGTCTCATCAAAATATAGAGCATGGCTGTTGTTGCCACACAGAGCGAGTACCTATATCACGCAAAACGGAATGAGACGTCAGTCCAGAGTACTGCGCATCCAATGCCAATCTCGCTCCTGTTCTCTCGCATCGATTTCACGAAGGACATACCATGTAACGATATACTCCTTGTGATGATTGCGCAGCTCAACCACAGGCGAACGCCCTACAGGAATATCCTTGTCGATCAGTTCAGACTTGATCAAATGTGATGGAGTATCTACGGAGTATGTTCACGAGAGCATGAGGAATCTTTCCCGACGCATGCAAAATCGACAAAAGAGCACATCTTGGTGCAGCTGTAAAAGTCCTCTCGCTTTACCTAAAATCATCTCGACGACCACTGGTTGAGCGCCCGACTGTTGGGCCATGGATTCCAAATCAAGAGAGTACCACTCATTCTTTTCGGGGTTGTTTTCAGGCACGAAGGAGGACGCCTTTTGTTCACCTGTCCGGAGCAAGCCCTCCAAGGTCACCTCGCCTTCTGTCAGACCGTCCAGCCGTGTCGCCTGATCCTTTTTCTCTCTGGGAACCCAACCCCGTCTCACAAGGATCTTGGATCTAATAAGATTGGGAGGAAGGAATGACCGTGGTGAGCATCCACCACGCGATTCATTCATTGCACTACGATTGGATACAAAGTGCGAACTTGAGCTATCGTCGATCAAAGGCTGTCCAAGTGCTTACCCGTTGACGCGTTCAAAGGGCGTGATAAGGAAATAGCCTGGCTGTCCATCACCTCTGGTCCTTGGTCCTAGCAGAATCTCCTCGTCATGTCGGTAGTGGCCGGTCACTTTGACTTTGCGATATTCGAAATCCTCTATGGCACCGAGGCTGATCGGGACAAGGAGGTATTAGTGGATATGCTAAAAGGTGCGCTTCCTGTGGATATGGCTGTGTGCTTCCGCGAGGGAGATAGTTAAGGGAGGAAATGACCAAGAGAACTCACTTGACTTTCCGAGGCAAAGGGATCGCATCCAGAGACATCCTATCCTCGAGACTCTCGATCAGGTCGACCTTCCAGCGTAGTCGCTGAACCTGCCATGAGCCCAGGCCGAACGTGATGATGGGGCATAGAGCCAGGCCGATGGTGACGGGACCCCAGCGCTTCCTTCCTGAGGCTGTCCTTGAAGATTGGTGAAGGGTGCTGTAGGAGTGCCTCTGCTGAGGAAAGGCCCGAGCGACGGCTGATCTGTGGTGCGGCCATGGGGCCTGCCGCTGCATTGCTGCTACTGCTGGCGATGCGGATGGGCAACATGAGGAAGGGGCGCTGTGGTGGATCCTGGCCAGCGTCCGTGCGGCTGTCCGTGCTGGTGCTGGTGGATGCATGGCTGCCTGTGTGTGTGCTTGCGGAGTGAAGGCTGGGGCAGGTGGGCAGTATGCAACTTGAGGCAAGGAGTGCATGCACTGTTCAGCAGCGGGTGCTTCAGGGTACAACAGAGCGCAGACCAGCCTGCGAGTGGCTTTGTGCCATTTGAACCAAATGCCATATGGGATGGAAATTCGACTGGGCCGCTGTAGGGCCAACGCACGATTGAGAAGCCTATGGTCTTCTCGCTCCCCCTTGGTCCATTCTCTGTTTCCCTCCATCCGCCCTTGCCTGTCCAGTCCTGCACATATCCTCTTTCCAGCAGCAACACAGCCTGCACACCACACTGCGCCGCACCTCTGCTCCCCATCCGCCTCTCTTCATTCCGCACCGCCAAAATGACCTCAGAGGACGCTGCCACTGCACCGTGCATCTGGCACGAGGGCTCTGTCGCCTCTGCTGTCGACACCGCAAATGCACGCGGGTCGCTGCTCTTGGTCTGCCTGGTGCAAGGTACCCTGCAGCTCTTCTCTTGAGCCATCGCATTTGCACCTCGCACGCAACATGCCTCACCTTGCTGTCCACAAACTGACTCGTCCATCCACAGACACCATAGCGGGGAGTGAAAGCGAACGCTTCGAGGACCGCTTCACTGAGCCCAGGGTCGCAGCAGAGTTATCCAGCCTCAACATCGTGCCCTTGAAGCTGGTCAAGGACTCGGCAGACGCCGTCATGTTTGGGCAGATCTGTAAGTTCTTTACACCCACACCCGCCCTCGCTGCCGCTGCCGCTGCTTGAAGAGAAAGACAGATGATAAGGACTAACATCAAACACAGTTCCCATCATGGTGGTGCCTTCGCTCTACCTTATTCGCAACGGTCTACTGGCGGACTTTCTGAACAGCACTGTAGACGCGGACCAAATGCTAGAGCGGATCAAAAAGGCTGCGAACGGCCATTTCCAGATACCCCCACCGCCCTCAGTTCCAGTGCTATCGCCCGATTCGAGCACACCTTCCACTCCAGCAGTTGCCTCGGCCGAGGCATCTAGCCCGCCTACTGCGTCTAAGGCAGGACCATCGCAGCGCCTGGAGCAACAACCTACTCCCTCCGGTACATCGTCTGCATCAGCATCTACTCCCAAGGCGGATCAAGCAAAGGCGTAAGAACTCAGTAATGTGTCTTCGCCTGGAATTATCATCTGACAAGGCGACCAAATACTCACACCGACCCCTCTTGCGGACGAATCGCGCTTAGATTGAAGGATCTGATGAATGAGCGAAAGCTGAAGAGAGAGAAGGAAGAACGCGAGGTGAGCAGATATATATTGCAATGGAAGGATTGACAATAATGACTATGCTAGACGTTTACTGAATGTTTCGGCATTCATCACCACTGAACCGTCAAGGCCGCAAAGCAGCGCGAGATAGCAAGACGGTCTTCCAGCAAGGAACTCACGGATGCACAGCGAGAGTTGGCAGAGAAACAAAACAAGAAACTTAAGGACAAGATCGAGAAAGAGAAGCGAGAGGAGGCTGAATATAAGAAACGGGTCAAGCTGGCACTAGAGGAAGACAAGGCGCGTCGGAAAGCCGAAAAGGAGAGAGTGCAAGCTGCAGCGGCTGCAGCAAAAGCTCAAAGCGCCCCAGCGCCCGAGGAAGTTCTGACGCCCTCAGACATTCGAGCTCAGAACGCTGGATTGGCCCAGGCTAGAAACGACGCAGCACCTGCGCTGGCATTTGATTCGAGCCGTCTGAACATTCGCTTGTTTGATGGCTCGAGTATCCGTAACACATTCAAGGCGACGGACACCCTTCAGGTTGTTAGGAACTGGATCAACGAGGTACGTGGAAACAAGCAGCTCGATCTTTTTTTTCGTCGCTACGGAGTCATTCCTTTCAACACTTGCCACATCACATTCTCACATTCTCACATTTACATTACCTTTTCGCGTGTCTAGAACCAGGAAGGGGACGAGAACGCGTATAACATTGTGCAGTTGATCCCGCAGCGAACATTCACTGATGAGACAAAGATGTTACGCGACCTTGAGCTCTGTCCAAGCGCGACACTTGTCTTGAAGGTATAACTGGTATAACCGTGCACGACCACAACGCATCAACCCTGGCGTATACGAACGTGAGCCTTATACATTCTTCCCTCTGTTTATCTCTCTCTCTCTCTGTCGTATAGAAAACTGCCACATCGTCATCGGCATATGGCGCAGCAGGCGATGGAGCAGTGCCTGCGTTAATGAGCTACGGCTGGTCGGCGATCAATTTTGCTGGCAAACTAGCATCGTCTGCGTACTCGACCGCGGCATATTATAATCCATTGGCGTCCTCCAGCTCTGCAAGCAACAGTGGCAGCGGCAGTGGCACCACCACTCGATCTGCAGATAGAAGACAAGCCGACGCGACGGGATCGTACGTGTCAATGACCTGTTTTTTTTTGTTCTCCATTGTTGGATGTGGATCCAGCTTCTACGTTGTAGTAACTAGATGTGACTCTTACTCTCGTACATTCCTTTGCACGTTGCGGTACCTTTAGATCGAAAAAGAATGATAGGGAGACAAGTTATAACGGGTAGGTGAAGAACGCATGTCATGATGTTCAACTTTATGTTCTTGAGGGACTGTTCTGATGATATCAACTTCTCTGCAATAGCAACTCGACCAGTTTGGAGTGATTGTGGTAATGTCGGTGTCTATGAGGGTTCATATAGCAGATACCTGAAGCGAATGAAGAGTGCCTTGTTATGAGTGGCCGTTCTCATCCTTGGTGAACAATCACCATTCCCTATCTCGTTTGTAGTGATAGAATAGCCATCATCATACTGCTCCCCTCGTTACTCTATCATCACTGTGAGAGGAGATGTGAGGGTGTCGTAGGGTAAGAGGAAAGATGAAGGAGCAGTGAGAGCAGTGAGGAATCCGGACCGTCGCTTTGCCAGCGATTGGGGCCAAATGGAACTGTAGTGGGCTTGAAGACACCATGACCCTCACTTTCTCTCCCCGTCTCTCTCCCTCTTGCCATCCCTCTGTTCTCTTCTCGCCTCCCTTTCGTTTCTCTTTTAGTTCCCTTGGCCTACACCCTCATTTTGCTTATACCTGTGCGCGTCGCCCATCCTTCCACCCTTCTCGTCACCCCTGCCTTTGCTTCACCGCAATGTCGGGCAAGATCCACTTTGTTACGCCAACCAACCGCTGGGTTGGCAGCATTCCTCTGTCCACTATAGACCCACTTACACTGGAACCCCTCGCGACCTATGTCAGACCCGATCAACCTAATGCACCCGAAGTGGGTCGACCCTATCACGGCGACAACGAAGGGGGGACATCTGGCCACAACCTCGATCCAGAGAGTGTGAGAAATGCCACAGACGACGGTGGCGATGATGATGGGGAGGGTGGCAACGAGGACAGGACTACCAATATAGCAGGTAAGGCCCTAGTCGCCCAGCAGGAGGAAGGACGAAATGAGTGGCATGCGATGTAGAGATGCGTATTGCAGACAGCAAGGTGTTACCTCTGTGTGATGTCCGTGCTTACGAGAATGAAGTATCTTTGTTTTGTGCGCATGGATCTAGGGCAACCTGTGTCGCTGATCCTCGCGCGTCTCCAGACGACGCCTCGAGGCTGCTCGTGCGGATGCACCGTGCCCGCACCCCCTAAGCACGCGGACTACTACCACGCACAGCACCTCCTGCGGCTTGTGTTTCGCACACAGCGCATCCGATCCAAGGCCCTGAGGCAATACCTACCGCAATACTTTGATTCCCCTCACCATGGCGAGCACCAGCAACAGCACCAGCACCAGCAGCAAAGTGCTGGGTCACCCTCTCACACTGTCATCTCCATCGACGAGGACCAGAATGCTCGGAACGAGCCCAATGCATCCCACACCCACACCGTTTGCCCCAGGGGAATCGCCAACCCCCATCCTACGCCTCGATATGTCCACTCGCTGATCCAGAACCGCACGTTCAGAAACCCGCTGACCAACACAGAGGTCGAAGGCGACCCGACATTCCATGTCGTGCTGGAGCCAGGAAAGGGCGGCTGGTGGTATGAGCCCTGGGCCATGGCGCCATCCTCCTCGTCGTTAGCATCCAATCCAGCCAAATCGCACACGCCGAATCAGCCTGACCTAGGCGCACACAATCGCCATCCTCAGTCTCACCCAAATCCCGACAACCTCGCCCATTGTCAGCAACTTCAGCTCAACGAGGCTGGGGTCGCACCACCATCCACACCAGGTTTCTCGGCTTCGTCCTTGCCGGCGGCAGAAAGTGAGAAGGCGGAGACAAGGACACTGCCTGCAAAGACGCCCGAGATGATCCAGTACGAAAAGGAACTGAGAAAGGAGCGCTGGCGTCAGGAACGGACAGTCAGTCTGGAAATCGAGGCCCAACATGAGCTGGAGTGGCGACGATGGCAGCGCAGTCTTCTCCCCTCGAAATCATTCAGTATGAATAGCACTCCATCCCCCACGACCCAGGGGCAAAAGTGTAGCTTGCAAAGCAGGAATATGCGTCTTCGGCTAGGCAAGGACGTTACACTCTTGGAGCCTTCAGAGCACGGACTTTTGCTTCCAAAACGGCTATCTAAACACTTTATCGAGAAACAGGGCCGAGTGACCGAGGAGCTACCTCCTGTCATCGCTGAGATAACAAAGGCCGTTGAGGACGACACTGCAGATATGATCCAGCCAGTGCCTGCTCCGGCTCAGGTCCTGGCATCTGCCTCATTGGAACCGATAGAGTTGGAGGAGATCTATCAGCACCAGGCGATGCAAGACCAGGACCAGCGCGCTCATTTAGACGCCAAGCAGCGTGACGACGACGGCGAACCAAAACAACCTAATAGCGCGGCGCATGGACGCGACCAAGGCTCTGCTCCGGCGCCTTTCTTGCCATGGTGGGACCCCGATCCACATCCGTTCAAGATGCCTATTACACAGCTGTCAGACTTTGCCATTTCAACGCTTCCAGAACCAGTGGCAAGACATTTTGGCGGGACTTCGATCTATGGTGCCTCGACTGCAAAACGGCCCCTGCAGCACGACTCTGGACGAGAGTCATCATCACATATCAGCCCCCAGGATGCACGCACGAGTAAATCCAGTACAATGAACGATGATGATATGCATAAGGAAAACACGGCCGCATTACTCGATTGCAATACGGACGGATGCAAGTGGGTCCCTGTGCCTCCTGGAGACCGAGTCGCGGTGATGATTGGCACTAGCAAAGACTTTTTGCTGTTCCCGTCCTTCCAGCGATTATTCTTTCGGCACTTGAGTCGCGAGGACTTTGAGGATAGGGTTCCGCAGTGCAGCTTCGTCTCGCGTCCTTTATCGATGCTCATGGTGGAGGGACAACACGCCCTGGACAGGGGGTATCGCGCTGGAAGGAGGGGCGGTGGCGAGGAAGAGGGCAGCGGCACCGGCAGGAATCAAAGCGAGCAGAGCAGTGCACCTTCCCACCCTGCATACGTTGCAGATTCAGATGAGAGGCACCATGGACAGGAGCTGGCGACGGACGAACCTACAACTTCAAGTCGCAGTGGCAGCGAAGCAAGATCATGGATGTCACGGATACTCGGCCGACCAGCGGCAGTTGTCTCGGACAACACTGTGGATGGAGCGACAGTGGCACGCGCATTAGAGGCGCTAGAAGAACCTCTTGCGCAGGAGCAACCGTGCCCGCTTAATTTGCCTAAAGAGGATGCGCCGCTGGACATCATGGATGAAAAAGTCGAGGACACTAGCAACTCAGACGTACGGGATGAAGAGACAGCCCCACTACAGAAGACTCTTCCGGGAAACGACAAGGGGGACACTCGCAAAAGATGGGAGCTTTACTGGGAAACGTTTGAACGCGAAAATTATGACTCGTCTGACTATGACTATGGGTCCCTAGACGACGAGGATGTCCTCGAGGCACGTCTGCATGAGGACAGCAGCGACACAAGTAGTCATAGCGAAGATTGGTCAGAGGAGGATGAGAATTCGCCAGGCGATAACGGTAACCAGCCCCGCGGTTCGCCTTTTGGAAGGGCGAGAAGTTCAAGGCAGTGCGGAGGCGGTTGGCGGACAGTGCAGGGTTGGATGGTCATGGTTTTATCCTGTGGAACGCGACCAAGTGGAAGTCGAAGGCAATCGGGGTCGGGAGCATCTGAGTTGCAACAGCAACGGCAGCAGCGGGCGCAGCGACGGCGGGCGCGAAGAGAGCATCGATGGCTCGAGCAACAACGGCAGTACCAGGAGCAGCAGTCGCTGATAATGCATCGACGGTTACCTCTGCGTCTGCAGCGTGTTCTTGGACCGAGAGGCGTGCTTCGGTGTAGCCAGGTGGGTGAGTTTTGCCGGTTCTATCTAACGATCCTGGTGGCAGTGACACTCATGGGTGCCATTGTATATGCGGCGGTGAATGTGGAGGGGTCGAGGGACATGGGAAGACATGATCACCAGCCAGCACAGGCGCCTTCGTCTCCTGTAGCCGCTGCTGTTGCTGTCGCGACCTCGTCCTCCTCCCGTGCAAGAGGCGGCTCTACGAGGGACCACGGGCATGACAGAGGAGACCAAGATAATGTCGAGGAGTTTCCGGGGCCAGGCAGGTTGTTCCGGGCGCAGAGAAGCAAGTAGACGCACGCCCCCTCGTGCTTTGCCATGTGCAGTAGCATACTCTCGCCTTTTCCTCTCGTGTTTTGGCCGGCCATAGCCGCAGAGAGCGATTGAAGACAGAGCAAAGAAACCCGTTTCATGTGGCACGCGTTTTTTTTCGGTTTTGCTTCGACTCTTTGCTCAGAGACACAACATATAAAACACAAACGCACAACAGACACAACAAAATATGGCATATGAACAAGAGCAGTGGCCACACACGGCCACAAGAGACACACGAATGGACCGCGGGCCACATGAAAGGGAAAATGAGCGTCCAAGGGAATCAGCCCACAGCCAATCGCAAAGCCCTTGTCTCAGCCTCACACCGCACACCGCACACCGCACGCCCACCCATGGCTGTTGTGTCTGTCCACACAGTCCTCAGCCCGTCCATCTTTCCTTTGTGTGCAGTGCTCATCCTCATCCCTCATCCCTCATCCTCATCCCCATCCCTATCCTCATCGTCATCCTCTCCCTCTCCCTCGCCTGTCTGTCTGTGCTCGTCCCTTCCTGTCCTCGTCATCCTCTTTGCCCTCGTCTCTCCACCGCACGCTGCCGCTCCCTGTCCCATTCCACCATGCGCTGATCCTTGTCAAAGTGCCAACCTCTGCATCTCCAGTGCTCCCCCCCCCCCCTTTTTCGCTCCTCGCTCGCTCTCCATCTTGCCGTGACATCCTTCGCTTTGCCCAGTAGACTCTCATTCTCTTGTCCATCCTCTCTTTATCCCTCTCCCACACACATTGCTCACCCACCCGCGCACACCTCCAATCTTGATTGGTTCCCAACGGATAAACGGCTTCTCGAGAGATTGATGGTTGTTCATCCGAGACTTGTAGGCGTGCTTCTGCGTGGCCGATCAGCTTGGAAGGCCTTGGCCGAGACCGAGTACTTCGTCCTCCAGCAGCACCCACGCCAGACCACCAACGCCCTGCGCATCATCACCCGTGGATTCCCTCACTATCGAGGCAAGTCTTGTTATGTTTGATGTTTTTGGCACCCTTCAGCCCTCAGAGACACCGACGCCTACACTCGAGACACAGAGATACAGCCACACAGAGACAAGCGACCGAAGCGAGAAACGTGCCTTGCGCAAAGCCCAGGCTGCGTTGGCCGCACTCATTCATCAGGAACACGCCCAATGCACCCCCACACCCACGCTTACGTTTGTCCATGTACCCCAGGGCAGCTCTTGCCTGTTCTATTTATTGATCTGGCAGCATCTCCAGGGCACACCACTCAGCTACCCCAATGTAGTGCTCTCGTTAGTACCAAACTTCCTACAGCTCACTTGTCCGAGCCCTTCCGTGCTGACATGGCTATATGAACTTGGCAGCATCCCCCCATTGCCGCGCAAGGACAGACACATAGATAACAACACCACACACACCCTCTGTCTCTTCTCTCTGCGGCAAATGTTGTCACACAAGCCTGTGTTTCGCCGGCTGTTGCATCCGCTCAATGTTCCTCTGTTGCTGACACCTGTCTTTCCTATTTTTTTTCCGGTTTTTTTTTCTCTTCGACTCTTTTTGCCTGGACTATGACAAACACGTCGGTTAAAACAGTTGCCGAAGGTGATTCGGTCGCACTGCTGCAACAGGAGCTCGAGTTTCTGTCGCGTATGGCGCGGGTCTCCATCCAAGGCAAAGTGACCTCCAAGAAGATCTCCACTTGGCTAAAGTCGACTTTTGAGCTCAACAGCATCGTAAGTGACTCCCCCTGTCCATGTTTGTTCCCCATGCGCACATATCCATACACCGCACACTTGTTTCATCAGCTTTGATGATTGGAGCAGGTAACGCGACATGCACGGCACGAACGAGCGAGCAATTGAGCAATTATGCCGCAGAGGTGCTGCAAGCAGACAGTTTCGCATAGTTTTACAACCCCCCCGCCCTGAGGGGTGTGCAAGCGTGGGCTCGCTCGATCGATCACGCTCGCTGCTCTCATGCCCTCTCCTTTTAATTGACTGGCCAAATCGACCAAGTCGATCCACTCGGTCAGCCAGATCACATACACATCTTGCGCACATGCACGTTCCCCCTCGACCTTGCATGACCTATAGTCGACCCAGCAGGTGCTGTGCAACCATCAACGCGCATATTCTAATTACCCCTCTTTATCTTGTGCTGTTCATCTGTAGCTTGCCATTAACCAACAAGGGCATCTGCTGCATTCTGAGGTCCACCAGGACACGCTCGACCATGTCCACCTCCATCATGATGCAGACGGGTACCTCTCAGACTCATCCTCGCTTTCGAACGAAGAGTTGACAGATAACGACAGAAGGCCGCTGCGAAGGGCCATCTCACTCGAGGATTTATCGTCGGCAGCCGCTATCCATCGCCAATTGCACACCTCGGGTCTGCTTCAGGCAAGCCGGCTGAGGCCCAGGCAGCGATCACACCAAAGCCAGCACCCCTCGACCACGACTTCTCACCGCTACATCACCTCCTTTGCGGAATCCATCACGCGTCCAGCGTCATCCGCGTCCATTTATCATCACCACCAGCGCTCGTTAGAGGGCGGGTCAGATATGGATGTGTCCTATGTACCACTGAAGGATCGACCACACTCTGCAATGTCGCTGCGAAACGACCACTCCAAACGGCTCAGTTCCTATACGTTGCACGAGGAACATGCTGCAAACTCAAGTCTACCAACCCCCGATGCCAGCCCGGAAGAGCTCTCTGACAGCTCCGATGAACTGGTCATTATTCAAGGCGAGCTCTTGGAAGAAGCAAGGGCGACACGATCGGCGGAACGGTTACGGGCACAGATTCGTCAAAACACTCTTCCTGGAGCAGTCGTGGATACTCATCCAGAGACGGAGGCAGAGGCAGATGCAAGGATGAGTGGTGACATCAGTCTCCATGGAGAGCTCGAAAGCGGTTCTTGGAACTGGCTCACAGATGCGCCATTTATCGATGCTCTCGTCAATTGGATCGAGGGACCTGAACATCCCCCGCAGCAAAAGAGTCAAGAAAAAGATAAGCCGAATCCTTGGCTGGATATTCCGTTCCAGTTTATTGCACTGCTGACATACCCAGAGCCGGAGCCCAAGAGCGGCAACCCCAAGAGCGGCAACAAACCAAGCCTAGCAGGTGTGTATTGAACATGCAATTGTTCAGTGATGCCCCTCTTGGCGATACAGCTATGCGTTGTGGCTCATACATTTTTACTTTCCATGTGTGATAATATTCTAGTTGTCCGAGAAACAGCATTTGTGCGTCAGCGACGCCGGACACTGCTCATGCTGACAGCCTACACACTGATAGTTCGCTACTGCAGCTTTGACTTTTTCGTTGTGGTCCTCTTTGCCAGCAATTGCGCCATGCTCTTCCTGATGAAGAACTCTGGACGCATGAACGTGAACATGGCCAAGAGAGCCGTGCGGCAACGAGTAGGATGGGCTAAGCAGTGGGCTGGAGGCATCTTTAAACGAGGAGGAAATAGTAACAGCGGCAGTCCTGCAGTGGCCAGTGCCTCCAGTCATCAGCACCAGTACTCGGGTCACTCTAGCAATACGTCGGCGGCCAGCAACTCGAGACAGACGTTTGGCGGTTCGCAAGCGGCCACCACTGCAGAGTCCATCCGAAACTCGCAGCCCTCACCAGCACCAGGCGACAGCGGAGTACAAGTGTCCGCAGAGACCAGTCCTCAAATGAAACGACGCGGTCTTTTTGGAAAACGTGTTGCTGTCACCACAGGAAGCCATTCAGCTCCGAACCTGGGGAATTCGGCAGCCCCCACAAGTGTGACCTCTACACCAGTCCTTACATCACATGGCAGTAGTAGCAGCGCAACTAACGGGGATGGAGCGTCGATCATGACGGGAACGACTCAGAAAAAGCGATTCTTTCGAAGGAATAACAACAGTAACCAAAGCGCGAGCAGCACCTCCACCAAACCAGCACCAATGGCGACTCCTGCCAGTGCCCCGATTCCCATCCCCTCGAGGACCAGCATCTCGTCGTCCTCATCGGCTGTGAGGACGCACCAGCATCACACGAGCACGTCGTCCATCGGGACCCCCTCTTTGGCAGCCAGATCAACTGCCGTGCATAGCCAGCTCTCTTCCTCGCCCTTGGCCAAAGCATCCCCATTGTCTTCCTCCTCACCCTCCCCTTCTCAGCCTCAACTCTCATCGTTCCGATCCAGCAGTCCTGCGGGACGAGGCACTACTGAGCGTGAAGGGCGATTGTCACCCAACGCACGCACCTTGGTCGAACCAGCATCCTCCTCACTACCTGCATTAAAGCCGCAGGATGGCTCTGTTCAAACGACGACTGCAGAGTCCTCCACGCTGTCGCTCTCAACCAAGAACATCTCTTTCCGATCCGACGCGGACGATGCTGTGCTGGTATCGCCCACGCCAATCCACGTCCCGCTCTCGACGACTCACTTGACGTCGTCCCCCATGACCTCGGGTCTTTCTCAGCTCATGCAGAGCCGGACGTCGTCGGACACCAACAACAATAACAACAATACTATCAACAACAATAGCGCTGTACAACAGGATAAGAGTGATCAAGACACGAAGGCGTTGTATTTTTCTGTGCCAGAGGCTTCTAGAGATCATGCGAAGGAGGGTCATGGGCCTCAATGCGGTTTCTCGGGTCAAGATAAGGATGCACAACACGAATCGATGCTGGATGCTGTAACCAGCGCAGCCGCGGACGCAATGGAGGGTGTGTAAAAAAAAAATCAAGAAACAAGACGTTGATAGCAAGTTCCTTTGTACCATAACATACATTAGACAACCACCATGAATTGTACTTTTAGCAATACGATAACAGGAAAACGATTAAAAATGAAAGAAAAAGAAATGGAGATATATTGCTTGACATGGTCATGGCTCGCACCTTTTGCTAAGGGGAGCGAGGAGAAAATGCAACTGACTATCATGGTATTGAAGGGAGATTGTTTTTGTTTTTGTTTTTGTTTTCGTTTTGGTTTGCTTATGTTCTCCTGTGATAAAGAAAGAAAGAAAGAAAAAACGCGCGCAATGGTGGGAAACGCCCGTTCACACGCTACGTCCTGCCACCCTGCCAAAAAGAGGGTAAACTAACAAACTGAAAATCACTGACGACCCAAACGGAATAGCTCACGCACAGGGGTCGAAGGCGAATTGCGACTGTAGCGCGAGCAATAGACCGCCTCGCCCGGAAGATAACCCAGGTATTTGCAGACCTTCGGGTTATGCTCGCATCGCGTTCGCATGGGACAATCCTTACACGAGACCACGCAAATGGGGTCATCAATCCCCGGCGGTCTCGTCAGACAAATCTGAGAGTGGCCAGAAGGGGCACCCAACTGGTCACAAAGACTGGGTTCGTCCTGGCAGTAGTTTCCGGGAGGGCATTCGTCGCACGACTTCAAGCACTGGCTGTCATGGTGGTGATTGTGGTAAGGTGGATGGGGTCGTCGAAGAGGAGCATGAGGACGAGTCTCGAGCTCGCTGGGCTTGAAGTCGGTATCCAAGGAAACCTTTTTGGGGAGACAGAGCACAGTCTCGTCGGCATTGTAGCCCTGCATCTTGCAGTACGGGACATTTATTTGGCAGCTGCGGGTCAGGCTCGGGCAATCGGCGCAGCTTCTTGCACATTGGTACGCACAAGCGGTGGTTGCGAGCACGGCCAAGACCAGGAGTGAGAACGAATTGTGCATGTTGGAACAGCTAAGCGCAATTGGAAAATAAAGAATAAAAGGCCGGGCGGTCAGCTCCGGTTTCCTGGCGCAGTGATGTCTGAAGCAACGGTACTGTCACTCACTCGAAACGGCAGGCGATTGAAGGGCAATGGGTGATAGATAGAAGGTCTGTATACTTCGCAAGAGCGAGAAGAGACGAGAAGAGACCAGGAAAAAGAAAGAGAGGAGAGGATAAGAGAAGCAGTGGACAAAAGTTCCGCTCACTTCCCGCGCACAGGCCATCCGCTTTTGCCCCTCGCCCTCACTCTTGCTCTCTCCACTTGACGCCATCTCTCATGCGCATAAATGGGCCACATCCGTTGTTGTCGTTGCCTTCATGTCTGTGAGAACAAAAAATCATAAGAATCCAGACAGCGCTAGACTCGGTCTAAACACTCCCATCCTTGTCTTTCTCCCAGCCAGCTTTGATGACACGTGGTGTTTCTTCTTGGGCATATCCCGCCTTCATTGGCAGGGGAGCCCATGGAGGCTATGACATATACTGCAGGTAATAGCACAAGCAGCTTGACGCGTTTATTGAAACCAAATAACCGTGTAAGTAGCGCCTTGCTCGTTATCTTCAGGTCGACGCCAAGATACCTCGAGGGTTTTCCTTGTAGACCTCGCCGTTTGTAACTCCTTGAATTCGCAGCTGGGTCAGGTTCGGTAGCGTATCTAATATCATCATCAAAGACTTCTAGCATTAGCAATCTGCCCATAGCCCAAGACATAACATGACATAGATTGCAAGCTGCTGTTGTTGCCCATCACATATACGAAGCAACTTACTTTGCAACTGCAGAGCAAGACCTTCGGTTACATCTGTGTACTCAAGGTTGAGTGTCACCAGCTCCTTGCATCCCGTCAGGACCGCCAGTGCCTCATCATGGACAAACTGGTCGTAGCCAAGATTGAGTCGCTTCAGTCTGAGAGAGAAAAATGCACACTTTCCAAGATGGATGACACCCGCTACCGTCAATCGCTGGCAGCGGTGAAGCGAGAGAATTTCAAGTCTCCCCAGATCTAAGGTAACAAAACGGGATTGTGAGTAAAAGGTGCGCTTCCAATCCCATCGATCTGGCAGTAGCAACAGCGCCCTTCATTTACCTCTCAAATACTCTATGCTTTTGTCGCTGATATTAGTTCGATCGAGTGAAAGCTCCCTTAGAGACGACATGTGAGCAAACACGGCAGAACCCACGTCTGTCAGCTTGGTCCCGGCAAGAGAGAGCATCTGCAGGCTTTTGGCTGCAGTCAATGCCAGTATCGCATCGTCCGTAACAAACAAGAATCCTGTCAGGTCCAGATGTGTCAATGGCAGTGCTAAAATAGAGCATGGTAATAGGATGTTTAAACATCAAGTTCGAGCCGATGGAGGCATGCGTCACCTATAATTGCTCAACATCAATGATCCGTTTGACGTTAAGTACCTGCTGCAGTCGGCAAGATGGTAAGTAAATCATGCTCGCGATTCGGAAACTCGATCTGGTGCAGCGCCCGGCAGTCTGTAGCAATTAAAGACGCAAGATCGTTAGTCAGTGAGACGTGGGGACAACGCAGAGGAGTGACGACTACTGAACATACTCTGCACACATTGCTCAAGAGCGCGAGTCCCGAGATTAGGACATGACTTCAATTTAAGCGACCGCAGAGCCTTGAAGCTGCCAAGTAGACTGATCAAATCATCGTCCTGAATCGGCGTCATGGCGATGTCCAGATCCAGCAATCGAGAGAATGCCCCACTGTCGGGTACCAGCACAGGCGTATGCGACTGGTCAAACGCGAGGGTGTTGTTCATTTTCAGGGTCCGGAGGTAGTGCAGTTCTAAAAAAAAGAGAATCACAAAAGCTGTCAATCAGGTATTCACCATGGATCTGCCAGACATCAAGAAGGATCTGCGCCGTACCCTGAAGATTGACCATCACGGCGTTCCCTGCAAACCCCTGACAATAAGACACATCGAGTGTGTGTAGCTTGCTCTTCCAGTGAGCCTCAGCGATAATCTTGGCCAGACCTGACGATGTGACCTTTGTGGACGACAGATGGAGTGTGCTCAGGTTTGGCAGATCTAGCAGGAGTGACACCAGAGCAGCAGATAATAAATGTCGTAAATACATACTTGTCGTTGCGAACACCTCTGTCAACGACAGCATTTACCATAATTGAACCATACTCAGCGTGAACTCGAGTGTTTTGTCCGTGATACGGCAATATGACAAGTCCAGGAACTCTAGCTCTTCAAAGCGTCCAATGTTTTGGAACCCCCTATCGGTGAGAAACGTGCACTCCTTAAGGCTCAGGCTGGTCAAAGATCGAGCCTGGTATGCGCCAAGCGTATCCATTAATGAGTCTGTAGCGCGAGAATATGCATCGAGCACCATATTCACAAGAGAGCTATGTCGAGACGGCAAATATTGTCAGTGAGAAAAAGCCAGCATTGCAAAAAATGACACCAAAAAGGCGCGAGACATACCATCTGTGAAGCCTCTTAAGGCTCAGTTGATCCAACTGCTTAATCCTAACGAGCTCCTGGACAATGGACTCTGCGACCTGCGACCCCACGTCTTCCTTCAGTGCCCTCAGATGCTTATTCGCTTGGACATCATTGGCCGTAAGCATCGCTATTGTCCGGGTTGGTCCAGGCAGCAACAAGGTGTTAGAATGGGTAGCCATCGTACAAAAATGTGCGACATCAGGCTCGGACTTGGCCTATATTCAGGCATACCTGCTACCTCGTGGCTGCAGAGAGCCTGCAGAGTCGGGATGGTGCGGGCCTTCAGCTTCTTTGAGCGACCCTCCGGTTGCGGCGCGCTTGCAATATCTCTAGCCCTGTTGGATGTCGCATCAAGGACACGCTGTCGACGTAGAGCATCATTCTCCACTGCTCTTGGTCGCGGCCTTGCTCCGTGTTCAGTGGTTCCTGAAGCCGATCCGACAGAGCGAAGAGTATGCCCCACTCCAGAGAATGGCATACCCCGACCTCTGCCCCGGCCCCGACCTCGGCCTGCGAAAGGATTCTGATGTGGATCGATGTGGATCGGTAGTGCATGCATCATGTCATCATCGTCTTCCCCATCATCATCTTCATCCTCTTCCTCTTGCCCCTCCACTTCCTCTTCCTGTTCATCGTCTTCCTCATCGTGGTCGTGGTCGTGGTCGTGGCCGTGTCCTCCTTCGTTGTCTTCATAGACATAATCTTCGTCACTTTCAATCCCGTCGTGATGGCCGTCATCCGCCCCACCGCCATCCTCGTGTCCAGGCATGAGTTCGTCCTGGTCCTCCACTGAGGGCTCATTCATCTCGATATCTGGCGGGAGCCATGCGCCAGGAACGATGGGTCGCGGCGCAGGGATGGGTGTCTGTACGAATACGTTGAGCGAACAGCTTGGACACAGACCCGCCTCGGCCAATGTGAGATCACTATCTACGACAGTGAATTCTCGCCTAGGATATGCCTATCAGATCCAGCGAGACGTGGGTGAGTACCTGGAAACTCATTCGTATTTTTTTTGTAGGCTGATTGCTATGACCAAGTTCACCAACCTGAATTAAGCTAACATCCGCAGAGCCAATATGGCCGTCTTCGGACCGTGTGAGTTCAAAGAGATCCTTGATAGTTGCACTGCTTGCAAAGGATCGCTTCAGTACCGCGCCGCTCTTCATGCGAATCTAGTCATCAGCCAATGTTAAAGCCCAAACACCTCAATGTAAATGAATGCAATATCACATTTGCTTTTGGGAGAGGCGCCTGTCATAGCGAGGTTACCTGAACTGTCGCACTGCTAGCTGCTGGGGCTTTCGCAAGAGTCGCCACTGGTTGCTGAGGAGCGGACGGTCCTGTTCCTTGGCTGAATGATCCCGCTGCGGCAGCAGCAGCTCCATGATGGCTCCTGATCTTGCGCCTCTCCTTATCTTCCTTGAGGTCGTTCAGTGCCCTCTGATGCGCCAGTCGTGCTTCCCTCTTGTCCTTCTTTAGCTTTTCGGCTCTCTTTTCAGCTTCCGCTACGCGAGTTGCGTTCAGTGCATCGAGTTCCTCATTCTTGTGTCGTGATGTCAGCGGCAGCGGTGCTGTCACCTGTGACACAGGCTCATTGCGGATGATGTTGATCTTTATCTTTTTTGCTGGCTCCTCTGTGCTGGGTGCCGGGGGTGGGTGGGCTGTTGATGATTCCTCGGTGGACAACTGAGGAGCAGGCTGCTGGCGAGTGGACTCTGCAATAGCCTTCTGGAGGTCCTCGTCAAAGGCTTGGTCCTCGTCGCTTCGAAGGTGAAGCGTGTTCTGGCCTCCTGCCGCGTTATCCGAGCCAGACTCTGCAGTGCTGTTGTGGTCAAATATCCTAAGGATGCGAGTTCAGGTTTAGTTAACCGGAGCGAGAAAGTGGGCCGCGTAAGTTGAGTGTCGCATGGCGTCGTTCGCATGCAAGCGTAAAGAATGACGACTGTCGACGTGTCCATGGCTCTTCCAGGGCAATAACACAATCACGAGCACGTTTGCATCCTTACCACTCTGTTGCTGCCTCGATAGACGTGTTTCCTGCTGCCACTGCAGCTCTGGCTTGGCTGAGGTTGAAGCCCAGCTCAAGAAGACTGGCGCGTAGGTCGCTGCTCATCCTGGAGGAGTGAGGTTGGCAATGGTGCTGTTTTCTGCTTCTGCTAGGATGCAAGGCGGCCAATGAGGTGCGCGTGAAGGATTCGGACAGTGGCAGGGATGGGGACTGAACAAAGGGATGCCGCGTGGAGCAGTGCACGGTGGATGGGATTGTGGGATGTGGAGGCAGACAAAGAGAGACGTCGTCATATGCATGGGCAATGAAGAAGGTGAAAAATGAAGAGGCGCCACCACGACACGTCGACAGAGGGACACCAGCTGGCTATTGCCCAACAACCCAAAGTCGCCCACCGCGTACGTGTATAGCAGCCCTGCCCCACGCCTTTCTCCTTTTCCACTACGAGCACCGTCCATGGACGATCCTTTGCTGTTCAGGCCCTCACTCTCCTATTCTTTCTAGCCTTCATCGTTGCTGAGTTACATCCCTGTAAAGATCACCTCATTTCACGCCATCTCGACGCTGGGCAAGCGCATCGAAAAACGCATCCCCTCACTCTCCTGAGAAGCACCGGTTTACTTAGTACAAGTGAAAGCGTTTTTCTCACAGCACGGCATTCTCATGGGTCCATTGCCAATTCTCATTTCGCATCACCCTCTGAATCTCACTTTTTTCATATCAATCAACGAAAACGCATCCCCAGGTCTTGTTCACAGACACCACTTTGCTTAAGCCAGGCGCAAGCGCATACCTTGTAGTCCGATATTCAGAAGAAGCATTCATTCCAAGCCAATCACCACTCAATCGTGACAAAAAAAAGGATCGCATTGGTTTTTGGTTCATGCAATTTCTTCAAAGCTCTTATTAACACGGACACCTCACTGAACTCACAGCCTTCTTGATATCAGTGCACTGAGGCGTCACAAACGGCTATGCCCCACAATGAATGAGGCTGGTCGGCTATGCTCGAGCAGGAAGAGCGGTGTCTGAGAGAGTGTTGACGAAGAAGAGCATGAGACTCACACAATCGACCACCGCCTTCGGTCCTAAAAAAAGACTGATCAGCATTTCAGCAATAACCACTTCGGGCGAATTCGACTTGGAATCGGCGAGACTTCGATTTGTATATTCATGGAGGATTGTATATTCATGGAGGAAGTGCTAGAGACTGATTCCTTGCGAGAACTCGCGTTTTATCATTTCAAGGTCTAGCTTCAAAGAGTGTGATCAGTTTGGCCTTTCCACTTGAGCCAGGTGTGAGCATTTGCTCTATACACCACTATCTGCATGGCCTGCGCTTGGACATTGTGATATTTCAGGAGCTGTACTCAAGTTTTATAGTAGACTATTTCACAGGACAACATTGTAAAGTGGCATCGATCAGGGTCACGGACGAATACTCGTTCACGGAGGCTGGTGCTGCAGAGGATACAAAGTACAGAGGAGACTTTGACCTGTACCCACGAACACGAGTCTTTAAGCTGATGTCGTCGTAGGACTAAGGCCCACAAAGTTAAAAAGCAAGCATAGTTCTGGACACTACTAGCACAATGTCATGGTTCGCTCTGCACGAGAACAAAGGGCGGCTCATAGTAAAGGCATCGGTGTCGCCATTAAAGAACATCGTAACCGTTAATGTATCTCTCAGGGGTTTCTTGTGAAGTGCTCTGCTGTCGCTCAACTCCTCTACAACACACAAGCCATTCCTGCCCAGCTGGAAAATGCAGCTGACGACTGTTATAAAGTACGATATGCTGACTACTGGCACATTGTGGTGTGAAAGGTAGACCAAACGGATACCTCCAAGGCACACGCCAGAAAACGTGACTATATCGTGTATGGTTTCGCATTTTTTTTAATATACTCGCGTGGCACACTGCCCCTGCATTTTGGCTTCTTTTCTCATCTCATCTCTTTCCAACGCTTCTCCAACGCTTCACACCTTCTTCGGCTACTAAGGTATATCAAACAACTCCCAACTCTTTTTCAAAGACCTCCATCCATGCTGCGACTTGCGGGAGCGAGCACACACCACGAGCTTGACTCAGTTCAGTCTCTTTTCAATATATATATTCGGAGCTTCATCAGCCTGTCTGCCTACACGTTCCTGGTGTTCACCAAAAGCTTTAAACAAGCTGAAGAGCAGAAAGGAGGGTCCGAATGTGCACGCTCGACTCTCATTCCCAACATTGGCCTCAGGGCATTGGCCTCCTTGACATGTAACTCTTTGTGCGAGCGTGCGAGCGTGCGAGCGCGTAGTAGCGCTTGGTAGCGCATATTCCTGTGCCTTGCCAAGATGGAGACCCACTCCAGCAACAACGTGAAGCGCTTCTCTTCCTATCCTCTCCACCTTTGCACGGCACTCACCTCACTCTGCAAAGCAACAGGTCCCGACTTGCATGCGCATTCTCTTTGCTTCTATGCCTCATTTCGTCACTCACCCAGGAGCCTTAGGGCAAGGCAACAGTGCGGGCGAGTGTCGTGTGAAAGTGCTCGACGTTGACAAGTTTTCTTTTTGAAACTGAAGCAACAATGACATACGTACATGAGTAGAAGAGTCATTTTGGGCTTTGAAGAGCTAGCCAGGAGTCGGAAAAGAACTTGTTCAAAGCGAGTATGCAAGCCCTTTTTGCAGCTCATGCAAAGTACAGTGCAGTTCACTCATGGGGCCACACACTCCTCGCCTCTCTCTTTTTTGAGTCTGCGCTAGACACAGCAAGACAAGAGGGGTAAGCACAATGAGCTTTGCAATGCTGCCTCTGGATGAGAATGGAGCTCAGCCAGACACCCCTAGCAGCCCACCAATAACCCCCCATACCTCCCCCTCTTTGTGTGTATGCTGCCAGTGCATTGGGCTCGGGCCAAAAAAACGAAAAAAAAAAATAGAGCACGGTACGTCGCGTCGCGTCTACGTCTAATCTATTGCTCTGTCCTCTGTGCTGCCAACCCATAAAGTCAAAGCAGGTCACTGACACGCCTACGTACCCTTTTTTCTTCTCTTTTCTTCTCAACCTGCCCTAGGCACTGCAAGACCCAAGAGTAAGTGCAATAAGCCTTGCAATGCTGCTTCTGAAATGAGAACTGGTGAATATGCAAAGACCGTCGACAGCGGACTAATAACTCTTCTCTGTTTTTTTGTCACTGAGGAGCATTTACCTTGCAGCTGACGAGGGCGACATCAGTAACTCTGGCCATATTCACATGCACAGTGTCGACCGGGACCTTTGAGAGTGAGCATCTGTTTCCTCAAATCCTGCAGTGATTGTGGTAGTGTCATGCACACATCCTACCTCAGCCATATTCACATATCCTCGCACAAAAAAGCCAAGCAGCTTCCCTTCGCCTTTTTTTTCAGCCTTCAACCTCGCCCCTCAGTTCTCGTATGTTTCTTCTAAAGCCTTTGTTTTTTCATTCTCACTCTCTTTATATATCTCTCAATCATTCATCGCTCCTCTCGCTCTCTCTCTCTCTCCAGTTTGTATTCTCTCTCTTCCTTCTCTCGCCTACACACCCACTCGCTCTCGCTCTCGCCGTCTCACATACGTCTTCACACGCGCCTTCTCACACACGCCTTCTCACACACGCTCACACACACACACACACACACACGCTCACACACATGTAACATGGGTGTCAGAGGTCTTCCCTCTTTGCTGAACGGCGCCGATGTCCCCAAGGACGACGTTCATTCCTTCGCCGACAAAATTGTGCACATCGACTTGATGGGCACGTATTTCGCTTTGATACGCGCCCTCTACTTCAAACTTCTCCAAGAAGAGGCCGCCAAAGTCGCCAGGCAGTCGCCACTCGACATCGCACTCGCAACTGCAGGCGCAAATATTCGCATCGCCTTTAATTCTGGGAGACAAGTACAACAACGCGATGCACGCCTTCTATACATCGCTGAGGCACTCCACAAAAAATTCGAGGCGATCGGACTTGACCAAACCCGTACTACCATTCACCTCGATGGCGATCGCCCGAATGAAAAGCGGCACGAGCACGCTGCTCGAGATGCAAGGAACACCAGAGGTCTGGGACAGCTGAACGCACTCTTTGTTCAGACCCCGCAAGCACCACAGCAGCAGCAACAGCAGCGGCCTCCTCGTCTGCGTAAGCGCAACATTGAGGCGATAGAGAGAAAGGCCAAGAGTCTTTTGCATGTTCCCCGGGAAGTGCTACGGACTATGTGCAACTTCCTACAGGACAAAGGCTGGCGCGTTCACCAGTGCCTCTTCGAGGCCGACCCATGCATAGCTCGACATTGCTTGGAACATTACCAGCTAGGGCAGCAAGTGTATGCCTTGAGCAACGACTCTGATCTGTTTGTGTACCCGTCTGTGCGAGAACTCATCCGCCCAGTCTTTAACAAGAAGAACAAGTTCCAGCTCTTCAACAAGCAAAAAGTCCTCGAACACCTGCAGGTGAATGACCTTCAGCTGTTGCTCATCGGCATCGTCACTCACAACGACTACAACGACCAGTTTACCAACTACGGTATCGCCACGAACCTAGAAATAGCCAGAGAGTTGGCCCCCCAGCTTCGTCGCCACGCTCCCGTCACCGGCACTAATGTCGCCACCGCCCACGCAACTATGACAACCGTGGTCAACACTTACATCACCAGCGTCACTGGTGCAGCTGCTCCCGCTGCACCCATTCTGAACTTTACAGATGCCATTTCTGTGTTTGCAGGCTTGACGCAAACTCCCATTCCAGCTGTACCAGGTCCCGCTCCAGCTGTAGCAGGCGTCGTTCCACCTGCACAAGGCCCCGCTCCAGCTGTACCAGGCCCTGCTCCAGCTGCACCAGGCGCTGTGATGCAGCCCCCCAATATCAACCAGGCGGTGTTGCAAAGGCTCGTGGACTTGGAGAGAGTCAAGATCACAATGCGGCGGGCTGGTCGCCCCGCGCACTCACAAGTGCATCAAGGCCGCTGGCGGCGAACTCGTGTTCCCCCTACTCCACTCCCTCCTCCACCCCCAGCACCTGCTCTGCCAACAGCTGCTCTGCCAGCACCTGCTCTGCCAGCACCGGTTGTGCTTGCCAAGTCTGGAGCACACAGGTATGTTTTGTTCTTGAGCCACGGTGTCATGTATTAGGTGGATGGTTCTTAATGACAGGTACAAAGAGATCTCACCAATAGTTTTTGTCTTTTTTCACCCTGCGCTTCCTCTTTTGTGGCATCAGTCCGCCGCATGTTGACCGCTACGACTCTGTCAGTCCTCAAGCCGATCGACCGCGATATAATCGAAAGATTATCAACGACTTCACGCTAGGTGCAAGAATGCCCGCCAACTACCTCCAGACGCAGGGTGGGACGCATTTTCAAGTCCGCCGTCCTCGACCCAATACGGGCATAGTGGTTAGAGCGGACACTGCCCCTGCCCGTGTTCGACGTGGAGCCGCACGGCCCGTCCAGGCGCAAGCGCCAGCAGGCCCACCGAGGACTCACAGGCCAATCACAACTTACAAGCATGCGATGGAAAGAGTCTTCCAGACCTCAACACTGTCTGTGGGGTCATTGAAAGCCAAGCTTCGGCATGCCGTAGGACCTGTCGGCGTTGCGCTCAATGACGACCAGAGATCCCTTATGGAAAAGACCATCAACGATGCCGTGACAGCGCTGAACAACATTCGGTCCTACATGCTGCAGGCTATTGCTCTTTACATCTCCATCAGACTGGAAAATCACAACTCCAATTCAGCAGGGGACGTGGCATATCGCCAACGGTGGCTAGATCCACTCCTCAGTACGAACGACATGCAGGTGATCTGCCAGAACATGGCAAGTCTTTTCGCGAGCACAAGCCAGATGTTGCCCAAGATAACCATAGGCAATGGCCATCTACAAAAGCGTCGCAGAGTCGAGGGCCTCGCCACCCCCCATGCCGATGCAGGAACTGCTCCTCCGCCTACTCCACCTCCTGTCCCATCCTTAGCCGAACGTATAGCAGCAGGCGGTGGAAGGCCGCCGAGCGACGACAGGCAGCAGATAGCGTGGGATATGGTCAAGTTCCTTGTGCGACATCTCGAGCAAGATCCAGTGATCTTCGTGTCAAAGTCTGCGGCTGAAAAACACTCAAGAGAAGAGATGGCAAGAGAGGTTGGCAATCTGGTGCGGCGCCACTTTATTGAGCTGTTCCCGAGCTTGAATGTCAAGGTATTGTCTGGTGTTTTTTTTTTTGTATTTCGTTATTCTTTAGAAACCACCGATGATTTGCACACACCTGCTGACTAGGCTTATTTTTTTTCTCTCCTCTACCATCTTGAATATGACCAAAGGCTCTTGCATGCAACAGTGGCCCAGAAGTTGGGCTGGACGGCTCCAACATCAGTACTGTCGATCTCATTTGGAGGTTTTGGAGTATGAACCAGAGATTGCCGCCACTTGAGCGCATTGCATTCACTCCTCAGGCTAAACTCGAGGACACGTTCATGACGTTATCAGAGACGTCTCTTGTGGACTTGTTGTGGACACCTAACAGTTCCCGAAATCCCGCAAAATGGAGCAAGGTTCGTCGAGAGGCTGCAGAAACCCTCTGCACGCGTCAGCAGGCACAGGTCATGACCCAGAACACCGGCCAAGTGGTCGAGATGCTCTTCTTTGGCCAACTAGTCCCTGGCAACCAACGCAAGGCTCGTCTGTCCTCATACGATAAGAAGCGAATCTCGATGAACCAATTGGTGCTAGGGGGGGCCTGGCCTGGTATGAGCACTCCTGCTCCTGCCCCTGCGGCTGGTGGCGGCGCTGCTCCTGCTCCTGCGGCTGGCCCTGCTCCTGCGGCTGGCCCTGCTCCTGCGGCTGGCCCTGCTCCTGCGGCTGGCCCTGCTCCTGCGGCTGGCCCCCCCGCACCCGCCCCTGCCCCTGTCCTAATTCCCGATGTGTTTGTCTTGCCCAACCTCCGGAACTATACCGCCGCAGTTGTGGCCTTCCGCCAACGTCGGTCTAGGGCACGGCAAAGCGGCCAAAATTTCCCGGAAAGTCCGCCGGCTCTGCCTACGAGTGCAGCACAAACGTTGTATTATGTGCCGCAGGGGATGATACGAACCAACGGCCGCGAGTTCCAAGTCCTGGCGTTTGATCTTCGCAAGCCGTGTCCTCCTCCTGAAAGACTCCACATGCCGGAGACAGAGAACGTGATCGAGGACATCGAGAAGATGTTCCCTCTTCCGCAAGACATCACCAATGCGTTCGGCGCCAACCTCCTCAATGTCCCTGTGGTGGGTATTGACCCTGGAGAGGTCGTGTCAGCAGCGGGCTGCGGCATCAACATCGATCCTACGATGCCGAACAAGGTCGCTGTCCTCACGGTCAAGCGCGCGGCCCTTTACGCGCCCATCTTCCGGGATCGTTATGTGATGAACCAGCTCAAGGAGGGGCCACCGCCCATTCCCAGATCCCACCCAGCCCCCAGGTTGGCTGCTGCGTTTCAGTCCAACGGGTCCATCAACGATATCCAGAACAGGATGGTTGGTTTCGGCGATGGAAGATTCCAAGCGGTCAAGGAGCACCTCCGAGCGTGGGAGAGAGCCTTTCTGAAGCTGCGCGAGTTTTACTCTTGCAATACCTACAAGAAGAGAAACTGGGCGCGCCGAAAGGCATTTCGAGCCGAGTATGATTTTGCCGTCACCGGTCTGCTCAGGCTAGCACTCCTCGACGGGGAGATGAACCAGCTGCACAGGAGGGTGGTCCCTGGTATGAAGAAGACTTTGTTTGTGTATGGGAGTGCCCGGTTCAACACCCACACAAAGCTGTCGTCTCTTCACACTTCGTTGATGGGCTTCTTCTACAAAAAGGTAACACGTCCAAGTTGCTCTTCTTTTGCGGCTTTATTGCATGATGCACACAGTACGCGTGCATAGATGATAATGCTGACACCATTTTTCGCACGCTTGACCACCCTCTGTAGGCAACAGCGCTTGGCCATGTCGTTGTTGTTGCGGACGAGTTTAGGACCTCGTCAATCTGCCCGAGCTGCGATGCTTAGGTCGCCAAGCCCACGATGCGGTCATGTTTTTGCGTGACTCCAGCATGCAACAGGTTTATCCACAGGGATACCCTGGGCGGCCATAACATCGCCCGCATCGGCCGTAGTTGGCTCACAACACGGCGGCGCCCCGCAGCGCTCTCTCGCACGTAGTCGTGGGTTGACCTCACGAAGAAAATTTATAGTCGCAAGGTAACCTTTTTTTTTTTCTTTTTTTTCAGTTCTGGAAACATTTGTATGATAGTGGAGAATCACGTACACTAACGATTTTGCAACTATGGTCCGTTAGACTATAGTGTCTATGTGTCTATATGTCCTACGAGGACACCGCTTGCAGTGCAAGCAGCGCACTCTGCATCCGAGAGCTCAAAGGACAATGCCTGGCCAGAGGCACCAGCAGACCCTGCCTTCTCACGCCTGGCGTGCATTACGCTGATCCCCACGCGCAATGTCGAAGCATGGAGCATCGGTCCTCCTCTGTCCACCGCACCTCACAGGAGGGAATAATTCCTGCTGCGCGTCTTGATGTTCCTTCACGACCTGCCTCCTGTGCTGTGCCCATGCATACCTGTCAACCGAGAGCAGTTGCCTTTTCGCATACGGCACAGACGATCATACGTGCTCAGACTGCTTCGCTCTGTTGTGATGGTGCAATGGTCGGTATGCTTACCTAGGCAGACAAGTAGCGCGTGGTGCTAGGCGACAAGGCTTGGCAGGACGACAACATCGACCGACAAAGGTGTTGGGAGGATGAGAACCTGTCGTCGTAAGAAAATGCTATAATAGTCTCGTAGCCCACCGATGCGCGTACGAATCTAGGGTAGCATGCAGGTAGAATAAAAAGACACGTAGACCGCACGGGCGAGTGTAAAAGCTGGCACGAAGAGCACGAACGAGTGACCAAGCGGTCGCTCCTCCTCCTCGGCTCGGGAGCACCGGCACGTGCAACCACCAGGACTTTCGTGGGTCTGTCTGTCAGTTCGATTTAGGTTGGGCGCGTTCGCTTGACCCGCAGAATCTTGTTTGCCTTCGAGCCTGTTGCTCGGCACATTCTTTGAGTTCGGACACCTCGGGTTCCGACATGAGACCTCACAGGGAAAAGTGAACTCTGAAGCACCCTAGGAGAAGGAGGAGGCGGGCCACCAACGACGGAACCGGCTGAGCAGTAGGCACCTTGGGCTGTGAGAATGGTGTGTCCTGGCCTTGTGGGATTCGGTGTTGCCTGGGGCGATGCTCAGATCTGACACTTTATCAGGACATTTTTAGTCAGGAACCCGCCTTGTCGGGTCAGATCACACCCTTTTGATCTGAGGTGTTCAGGCACCAGTCAGCTCGGTCTGTTGTAGGAGGGAACGAGGGCAGCCGTCAGTCAGCATGCTTTCGCCAGGTAGCAGGATCTCTGGGTGCTGTGGGTGCTGCGGGCAGCCCACCGTGATGCATGGAGAGGCAAGAGGACGGTGGGCAACGAGCTGGTGGACAAGGTGGCCTCTGTCGGGAGACATGGAGAGCGCCGATCTGAATATCGAAATTAGACACGACGTAATAGTCGCTGCAGCGTTCACTTCGTGTGAGCGAGACCAGAATGCTGATGACAAGAATCTCGCTTTGCGCTCTCATCCGTCGCAGCCCTTCCCCATCAGCCGGCAGATCCGCAGGCTTGGAGGCGACTCCATTGCGCAACCCTGCCATTGACCGCTGGCTGCATTCGCTTTAGCACAACTCTCGCGCGAAGTGTTCGCTTGGCTTCTTATAAAAGGCCGACCTACCGTGCTCTTTGCTCCCTTCTCTTTTCTCCCACTCCCGCCCTTCACGCCTGTCTCGAACCCTACTCTCGTTCGTCTTCTCCTCTCCAACAAACTCGCACTCTCCCTCCCCAGAACACTACATACACCATGTGTAAGTCACCGGCCCGTCCTCCCATCCTCCCATCCTCCTACCCTCCTACCCTCCAAACCTGCCAGCCTTCGTGCCTTTCTACACATGAAACCAATCTGACCGATCTTTAACCGTGCTCTTTCCCTCTTGCGTAGCTCTCTCTGTTGACGGCTTCAAGTCCTCTGCTCTCCTCACCCAGATCGACGAGCACCTCAAGACCCTCACCCCTGCCGAGCGTCAGGAGCAGGTCAAGAAGGTCAAGGGCATCTTCCAGTTCAACGTCAAGAACAATGCTGGCCAGACTGGTAAGCAAATCCATCCTGCAAGGCGCAATCCGCCAATATCCTTGCTCTCCAAATCCCTTGTGCCCGTCCTCTAACCGTCTCATTTGCTTTTCACAATTTGGGTTATCCATTAGCCACCTGGACCTTCGACCTGAAGACCGGTGACGGTCAGATGCACAAGGGTGTTATCGCCGGCAAGAAGCCCGACATCACCATCGACCTCAAGGATGACGACTTTGTCGCTCTTGCCGAGGGCAAGGCCAACGGCCAGAAGCTCTTCATGTCTGGAAAGATCAAGGTCAAGGGAGCCATCATGATGGCCACCAAGCTCGACTCGGTCCTCAACGCTGCCAAGGAGAAGACTGGATTCAAGGCCAAGCTGTAAAAAGCACGACCCTAATTGTTGATCCCATAGAAGAACCTTCCTTGTCCTGAAGGGGGGAATGTTGTCGAAAGTGAAGACTTGTAATATATATATGCAAAACGAAGTTGTCATTGATTTTTTTTTTATATTTTTCAAAATGCTATGCTTGTGGGTCTATGATACATTTGGTGGAGGAAAGTCAAGTGCTTGACTTCATGTTGGCGTCGATCCATCGAAGTACCCACGCTACCTTGCTTACGTCTGTTTCCAGACCATCCTGGGCTTGGCAATGCCTTTGCTTCTTCAGCCTCCGCTTGCACTTGCCGATTCCTGTGGATCCGCTAGTCTTGGACGAGAAATCAGAGCTCGAAAAACTCATCATCAGTCCATGCTCCCGGGCGCGCACCTTCTCAGGGCTGTCATTAGGCAAGCACCGCATGTTTCCAGGATAAACATTAACTAGCGATGCGTGTGCGTTTGCCTTCTCACAACGAACCTGATCCTTGCCACCATCCTTGACGTTTTGCGCGCTTTGCCGCTGCGAATGCAAAAGCACATCCTGCTGGGCTTTCAAAAACCAACTTTTAGCCTGGCTCCACTCCTGGCGTTTGGCATGAATGACGCCAAGGTTCCATGCACTGTTGATCCTCGTCACGAGTGTAGAATGAAGCCGACACGTCGCATCCACTACAGGACGACTGTTGCGATAAGCAGACTCGTAACACCGCCCTGCAATCAAGTGCTCGCCCAAGTAAATGTCGTAGAGCACGCCAAGATTGTAGAGGTTTTTGCCGAGCGTCGGATTTGTAATGTAAAGAAGATGGTGTCGCAGGATCTTTTGGTCTAGGCTGAGATCAGTGGTTACTGTCCCCTGCCCGTCCGCTGCATGCCTCGTCCACGCCTTCAGTAACTGCAACGCCAGAGTGGCAGACCACGCTTCCTGGAGGTCTGGTCCCTGTGGTTCTGCTGAGAAGAAAGTGGAGTTCACACGTCCTGAATCCGCTCCGGACCCTGATGCCATATCCTGTCCGCAGCTCCTGTCACCATCCTGAGCCTCCTCAACAGCCAAAGACTCCACCAGCGGATCGTACGTAGCCGAGCTATGAGCGGCTCCAGAGTTCATATTCCACTGTCCAAATGGCAACGACGGACATGAGGTCGATAGGGCGGCGGGAGCAATGGCCGGATTGACGAGTGTTGAAGGGCATCGTGCAGTCGCTTGAAAATCGAGAGAGGATCGCTTGCGTAGATCTCCATGGGTTGTGCCCCTGCCGCCGCTTCCCGCGATATCGTTGGTCGTATCTTGACTGTTGCTGCCTCTTGTGCCCAAATGTGAGCGTGCTGATGTTCGCTGCAAAAGTCTTTGCAGGAGATCGACCGCTTGCTCCCGATCCCTTTCTAGAATCAGACTGCCCTCTCGATTTTGTACACCCTGTCGGCAAAGCAGTGCGAGGCAGAGTATCGCAGGGAGATAGGCCGCGAATGGGCCAGAGGTGGCCGCCATGTCGCCAAGTAGCATGTCTTCCAGTTCGTGCGGTAGGGAGGTGTTTTTCGGTACAGGACACAGCAGGGGAAGACGCGCTTGATCAGACGAAGAGGACGATGACTTTTCGACAGGCTCGGCTCGCAGCCCTCGCACACTACACTTTCCTGCACTCTCGAACCAAGCCATGGCCTTGGATACCTCGCCCAGGTTGTAGCAAATGCAGCCAATATTGTAGCTGGCTTTGGTGTGCCCCTGATCTGCTGCCCGTTGATAAAATTGAAGAGCCGTCTCCAGATCACGCTCAACGCCACCTTGTCCGTGCTCATAGCATAGCGCCAAATTGAATTGAGCCGGGGCGTGATGCTTGAGCGAAGAGAGATGGAAAAAGTGGGATGCAGATTGCGATCGTCGATGATGACCCCTTGCTGGAGCTGAAGGCGGTGCACGGTGACTACCTGGGACATGACCTGGCTCCTCCTTAAAGCTCGGGTCAACAACAGTGTCCTGAATATTGCTGGACAGGAGGGAGCTTACCAACGTGTCCGAGCTTGTCACGGAACGACTTCGCTTGCTGGTAGCGACATGCCGATTGTTCATTCCTGGGAGAGGTGGTGGTTTGGCGTCCGGAACAGCAGGCTGAAGGCAGCTAAGACGCGTGCAGTCCAAAGAACTGTTCGGGCTGTCACCGGAATTGGTGAGACCACGCTCACGTCGGACGACGGGGGACGCCGCACTGACTTTAATTCTTATACTGCTTGCGTCCTCGAACATGACATCTCCGCTATGCACCGTCGATGGCGAGTTGATTTTGACAGCATCCAGTGGATCGTCTATATCAAGCTCCTGTGTTGCTGAGATTGTTTCTGCAGGATCCATTAATAAGTACGCAGAAGTCGCTTCGAGACTCATCTGCCTTGCAAAGTAGAGTCCTGTGATGTTCTCGGCTTTGGCTGTGGCCAGATCCAACATGGTGGAGAACGGCACCCCGTGAGCAAGGGTCGACTCTGGTAGACTGGATGGGAGAGGGGGTTTTGAAAGGAGAAGAGCTGCTGAATTTGGCATAGAGGAGGATAAGAAAGACGAGTTCGTGTTGTGTAGTGGTTGGCCTTGAGAATGATCCTTTTCCGAGTCGTTGTCTGACGGCGAGCAAAAGAACGACGCCCTCGGTACAGAGCCCGCACCTGTTGTAGGTTGCAAAGGAGGCAACGAAGGCGAACGGGGACATACTTTTCGATCACACCCTAAGGAGATAGAGACTCGTCGCCCTGTGCGGTTCCTGGTTTCATAGCTTAACGCCGCCGTTGAAGTGCTGGTGTTAGTGTCCATTCGGAAGACGAGCTCATCGTCAGAAAACGACAGCGAGTCCTGCAACCTCCTGCGGCCCGATGCACAATTCATAGACTGGCATCTCCTCCGCCTGTCCACTCTCCCAGTTGACTGGTCCGGTTGTCCGTCGACTGCTGTTCATCAATAGTAAGCGCAAAAAAAGGACGGTCAGTCATGGCACACACCCGCATTGACTGGACTGGAGTTGTCGCTATGTCTCTTACCTAGCCCGTGCGCCTCTTGTTGTAGAAGCTGGTGAATAATATGGTCCGCCTCAGCCCTTTCCGTCTCTAATTGGACCCCTGTTGGGTAACTCGGACAATGGTCTGGTACGTCCCATAATTCCAGAGCTATACCACTGTCGCGTCCTCCAAGCTTGTTGCGTTGCTGAGTGTTTAGAACATGCTCATTGCCGCTGGTAGGGACAGTAATTGGGACGCATACCACGTCCTGTGGTGTACGATTGTCACCACTGCCGTGCGAAAGGCTGGCTCCGGCCTGGAGAACTGTCGAGGCGCTCGGTAGGGGCTGCGTCCATGTCTGGGACGAGGAACAAGGCGCATTACTGTTACTGTTGCTGTTGTTGTTGCCATGGCAAGGTCTCGCACCCGCTTGCGGAGCTGCGTGCGAGCGCAGTGGGTCTGCACTGCCTGTGGAGGAAAGAGGGGCGGCGGTGGTTGAGGGACTGGGGTCCAAGGTGAAGCGCGAGTCTGTTGGGATTGGTGTCATGGGTGGGGATGCACACCCAGCCTGCGCAGGCTCCACCGGATGGTGCTGCTGCAATGAATGCGAGGTCGCACTGCCGTCCTTGACATCCCGCGGCTTTGTCGTGCAGACGGTGTCGATGGTGATGGCCGCCGGTGCATCGTCTCTGCTCAAGCAATGAAAAGAAGACGAAGGTGCAGTGGTTTGCCAAGTCTGCTGCACAGATTTAATTTCCCTCAGGGGTCTGGTGGCTGCCCTGTCTACGGGGTTCTTTGCTTCCCCAGAACGCAGACAGACACCTCCGACCGCGGCACGGCCGGTGTGGCCATGGCTCCTGGCACGAGTGTTTTCTTTGACAAGAGGCTGCAGATGCAACGGCGTCGTGAGGACTGTGGACGAAAGCTTGAGCAGATGCGCCTGGCCAAGACCGTTCAAGAGAACAGTCGAGCTGCTGTTTTGCTGATCCAAGTGCTGAGCTGCTGTGGGTTGCTGTCCTTCTCGTGAACTCGAGCTCAAAGGGGTTGTGTAATGAGGTCTAGACCTACAGTGGCTACAGCCCAGTTGACACTTGAGACGCGTGCTGCTTCTGAGGTGCTGGGTGATCGAAGGCTGGTGGGTGGTGTACAGGCGAGGCGCACTCTTGCCGTGGAGGACTGACGAGCGCGTTGGGGCTGAGGGCTGCGATGGAGGGAGGGCTGGCCAGCGAGACAGAGAATAAGTTGCACAAGGGAGGGGTGAACCGGAAGGGGGCACTGAGGATGTTCGTGAGGATAAGAGCGAAGAATGATGAACCATACTCCTTCTGGTGTTGGCTTGCTTTCGTCGGTACGGAGGGCTGTCTCGGACAGTCAGACAGACAAGATGCTGGGTGCCTGTGAACTATTGATGAGCTGGGTGGGACAGGACGGACAAACGTAGCAGGCGAGGGATATGGGGTGAAAGAAGGACCAGCAGCAGCGTGTCACTATTGAGGATGAAGAGGTAGGTGCATATGCAGGCACAATGCTAGAATGTGCTTAGAAAAAGCGTGTAGTCGGGCAACGAGGCACGTCTGCACTACGAAGGACATCGACTGACAGTCCGTCGGCGGGACCTCCGCACCCCAGCGGGTTGAGAAAAGGCCACCAAGGCGCAAAACAACATTTGGGCCACAAGGCCACGAGGTGCGCAAGAATGTGGGGTCACACTCACGAACGCGGTCCATACTCACTAGGACAAGTAGACAAGTACAGTCGACCTCTCAGACGAGAGCTGCAGGTGGAGTCAGAGGACTGTACATGATACTTACAGGCGGCTCGGAATCAGGGTCAGCTGGCTAAGGGGCTTGAGATGCAACTCGAAGAACGTAGCTGATGGAGGATGAGTGTAAAGAATGGAAAAGGGAGTCAAGTGGGCGTGAAAGACACTTGCACACAGGCTATATTTGCCCAAACAAACCTTATACAAGTACATTCTCTCCAAGGGACCCAACGACGAGCTCTCGCTGCAAGGACAATGCCATTCGGTCATTCCGTCTTTCGCAAAAGCAGGCACCACTGAAGTTTTGAAGGAAAAATCCTTGGCCGCCCTCGGCGTGGTAGAGCAATGGAACTTGTACGCCTGAGCGAAGGTTCACCCGGCCATGCTGCATGGAGTTCAGGGTAGCAGATAACCCTCTCTAATTTGTAGACACGCAGTCTAGTGGCTCAACCTTTATAATCGCAACCTCCATAGAGGACGTATAGCGAACCTTTGTAAAACGAATTTGCTCACGCACGTGATACTGGCCCTTTTGGCGAATTACGTTTCAGATGCGTGGTTGGTTTAGTGGTATAATTACCGCCTGCCACGCGGTAGACCCGGGTTCGATTCCCGGACCACGCAAATCTTTTGACTTTCCTAGACTCATTTTTTGCCAGATTCTTGTCGAGTCTTAATTCCCTTTTTTTGCCAGATTCATGTCAAGACCAAGAACGATGAACGAGCGGATGGATGCCTCATGGATGCCTCATGAAGCTCCTCTGCAACTTGCCGCGTTGGAGTGAGGTCCATGAGACCCATTCTTGCAGGTGCTTTAAGCCAGCGGCGTGAGCACGCCAAACCTTATATTGTGCAGACCTGCTCGGCTGCTCCGCCCGTCTGCATCTCTGTGATCTCAAGCTGCGCGTTGAAGCATCGCCTCTTCTTGTTCATCAGTCCATCGCCACCTTTGTGAGACACTCACCATGGCCACTGCTTCCCACTCGGCTCGTCTCACGTTGCTCGACATTGTCAACCAATGCGACAGCTTCCCCTACGCCGCTGACCCCGCCCTCAGCAGTCTCTCATTCTTGACTTTCATCGTCGACGAGATTCCCGTTGGCCGTATTCATTCAAGCCTGGTGCCCCACCTCGTTGCATTCAATCAACAATCAAGACCCGTTTTCCACATCACCGACCTCACCGTCTCGTTCATGCCCTGGCTCGCAGACTACGAGAGCCGTTCGGACGCGATCGCACAGATGCTGGTACAACATGATCACTCTTTTGCATCGTGGTCCTCGGCCCAAGGGTGACTGAGTATTCCCCCTAACTTTACCGCCCCTCTCTCTAGGACGAGTGGAGAAAGAACGAGGACAGTTTCCCAGCCCTCAAAGGCTGGAGAGACGAGCTCTACGGCGTCTACACCCACATCGACAACCCCGCCACGACCAAAGGAGGCGCAGCTGTCGCCATTGAACGTTCTGCCTGCGGACTCTTTGGGATCCACGCCTATGGCATCCATTTGAATGGCTTCGTGCGCACAGGACCCAAGGCTTCAGATGTCCAGATGTGGATCGCTCGTCGATCCAAGACCAAGCCCACTTATCCAGGCATGCTGGACAACATGGTCGCTGGCGGCATGGGATTCGGACACTCGCCACGCTACACTGCCGTCAAGGAATGTATGGAAGAAGCTACCATCCCCGCCCACTTGACCGAGAATGCCATCCCAGTCGGAACCATCTCGTACACGAAACTATCAAAGAACCGCACGGAAACTCAACCAGAAACTCAGGTTCGCGACTCTCCTCATCATCATACTCCAAAGATCACTCACCCCAGCTTTGTAGCCGCCCATTTAACCTTTCATTTCCTTTCTTACAGATCGTCTATGACCTGGAACTGTCGGCTGATGTGGTGCCCAAACCCTGCGATACAGAGGTGGAGGACTTCCGACTGTGGACCATGGATCAGGTCAAGGACGCCATCCGCAGAGGAGAATTCAAGCCCAACTGTGCATGTGTTTGTTTGCATTTCATGATCCGTCACGGTGTTCTCACTCCGGAGAACGAGCCCGACTACCTGGATATTGTCCATCGCCTACATCGCCGAATCGAATACCCTGGCCCAAAGAAGTGGCCCACATTCAATGAGGTGCTTTGATACTCGTAAGACACAGGAGAAAGAGATATATAGTAGATAGTAATGAAGAGGATCTCCAACAAGCAATGAAGTGTGTGAGCTCATGAAGGACGGACAGGTGTGCAAGTGCTGTAGCGCCGTAGTACTGAGTACAGCTTGTTGGACACTCGACAGTAGCATAATTTTCAGCGATGTTGCGCTACTTGCCGTCATGATCGCCTCCTCTTACACTCTTACACTACTACTTCCTACGCACCAGACCAGACGTCGTCGTCGTCACCAACTGCTTCAGTTCTTACGAAACAATATATAGTTTAATGCTGGCAAGAGAGTGGTACTATACAACGTGTGCCAGCGTGGCGCATGAGAACAACAAGGGAGAAGAACATGTCCGGATCCACCGTCGTTGATAGCTGAGAGGCGTTCGGCTACTCCTTCTTGGCTTTTTGACCAAGCTCCCGCTCAAATGCTGTTGCGTTGGTGCCCATGGACCCCATGAAGGCGCCGGGCATCATGGCTGGCCCGACATGAAACTCGCTCCTGAGATCGTGTCCTCCTGTGGGACCTCCACTGCTGTGGGGACCTTTGGGTGGTGGTGGGTACTTTTTATCTTCGTCGATGGGTAAGATATGGAACTCGCCTTGCTCGCGCTTGTCTGGTTTCGCAATCCCTGCGACAGGTGTCGACTGTGGAGTTGGGTTTCCTGCGGCTGCAGCGGGCGACTTGAGGTGATGAATATCCATGATGGTTACTTGGTTGGGTGCTTTGTGAAGAGAAAAGAGTGTAGAGGAGAGCTTGAAGGAGCGCCAAGACAAAAGGACTGGGTAACGTGATTTTTTTTTTTTTTTTTTTTTGGCTGAGACATCGCGGGCGTCATGATGCCGGTAGTCTATGGTATGGTAGTATCGGGCACACCGACCCTGGATCTGGGGCGGATGTCATATATTGCGAGGCACAAGAGAGTAAGCTCGAGGCTATCAACAATGACGGCCGCGAAACGATTACAGTACGGTGGTGTAGGGCTGATGTCATCCCAACCTTAATCAGCCTGCCCTGCAGTGATAATGCAGCTTGGCCCAAGAGCATCAGCAGGGTATGATGCTTTGTTTGTTGCTCCAACGCTGTTTAGCCTGAGCCTGGTCATGGAACATGCAAGAACGAGGGCCTCAGGGCGTGTTCCTCGCAGTTATAAAAGCAGCACATCGACGACCAGAGACCCATCAAAAACATACTCTCATCAGCAGCCTTTGCCTCTTCACACAACTCTCGCAACTCACCAACACAAACCTCACAAGCATGTCCCTCTTTCACAGTCGCCCCGCTGCCGTCCAGCGCGTCTACTACAAACCCTCCGCCATGGACCGTCTCAAAGCGCTCTTCACTCCCCGTCACCACCAACATGTCGCCCGGCCTCGCACCACTGCCGCGCCACGTCGTACCCTTGGACGCAAAAGAGTCGTCCGTCAGCCTGTGCGCAAAACAGGCTTCTTCCACAGGTCCTCTCCTCGCCGTACAGTCGTTGCCACGCAGAAACGACCAGGGTTCTTTGCCTCCCTCCGACCCCACCATGCCAGACGCACGCGTGCCACCGCAGCACCAGCGTCAATCCTCCACGGCCGCCGTCACCAGTACCGTGGCCACAACAGGCACCACAAGGGCTCGACCCTGGCGGCAATCATCGCGGCACTCTCTCTGAAGAAGAAATTCAGCCACAAGAATCGCCACTAAAAGCAAAATGCACCACCAACTTGTAACCAACTGTACCATAGTCAATAAACATATATATACCTCCACCAAAAGTTGTTTGAAAAGATGCGAAGCTCTTTAATAAGAAGTCTTTGTCCATCCATAAAGAATATCCTCCACGCTTTCACTTTTGTCAGTAGAAGTAGACGGCGGGTTTGGACATCGAGCGTTCAAAAGAAGAGTATTCAAGGTGCCCATTGCACTGTCATGTAGCGTTCATACGGCAGAAGTCTTCGCGACCACCGTCGTATGCAATGGCTAGTTTTGACGATGACCTTTGCGCGTTATTTCCAGAGTAGAGGTGCCTTGCTCTTGGCAAAGACTTCGATAAAAGTCGTATGAATGTAGTAGGTAAGCCAGACGGATCGTGGCCCTGACGTTGATAGCCTGGTGGCTGCCAAAGTCAATGCGGGTGCTGAGAACAGCACCTGTTCTATGGCAACGGGCACAAGGCAGTAGGGTCTCACGTCCGCTTTGAGGAGGGGTACTCGCGCCACCAAATGCACCAGGAGATATCAAATAATTGAAGCCTGCTTGTTTTTTTTTTTTTTTTTTTTTTTTTGTTTTCCATAACGCCCCCGCATTGTTGGCTTTCTGTTCTTCCTCATTCTTTCGCTCCATTTGCTTCCCTCAACACATCAAGTACTCTCCAGCTTGCATCAGTCGCCTATCCTTGCGCAGAAAGCACCATCAGTCTCCGGCAAGGACATCTGGACAACCCCTCGTGGCAGGATTCTTTCGGACCACCCCTTCGTCATTGAAACAAAAAAGACCCGCGAACACGGATAAGCGTATGCGCACTGGTCTGCAGAGCCATCCGACTTTATACTGCAGGTGCGTAGATACAAACGCCATAGGAGCAGGACAGCAGGACAAGGCTCATTTGATATCACAGTCGACAGACTTGCACTCAGAGCAGGAAACTCATGCAGTCAGTGGTCTGACTTGCAGGAAGCACTGGCGAGGCAAAAAAGGAGAACTGGGATCGTCGTGGTACCCACCTCAGCAGGGAAAAGCCAAGAAGGATGAACATGAGGGAAACAGAGACAAACTGACTCGATGGATCAGCCTGCGGCAACAAACGTCCTCACCACAAGAAAAAGAAAGCAACACTGGATGCCATAGGACCATAGAACACGCATGGCGATGGGAGCAGCGCTACAGATGTACCACCTGCTCTCTGGAGTGTCGCTTCTTGCAGCTGTCTTATCTCAAACAAAGAGTGTTGCTTACTAAAGTCGACCTTGACTTTGAATGGAAGGGCCGAAAACAATGGGAACCGACAGAAGGCCAAAAGTCACTCACACACCCATCCGCGCTCTTTTTTATGGTAGCTCTCACCAACGCAGAAAGGACGATCGTCCCGCACAAAAGAGTGGCAAGCAAGTATAGAGCAAAGGCGCCCATCGTTTGTACGTAACTGGCGGTAATTGACAAGGCTCTTCTAATTGCCATATGATGTGGCTATGATTGCGAAACCACCCCTTCAAAAAAATCTTGTTTCTCCTTTCTTTCTTTTCTCTTTCTTTCTTCTTACCCTCTCCCTCGCCGTCGTACGCTCTAGGAATCATTCCATCTGTTTTTGTACTCAGGACCGGAAGGAGCACAGGAGCAGTCTATAGTACAGCATACAGTTTGTCCACAGCTGATGGATCATTATCGACCCGATATGCTTTCATCCGCAACCATAGTCCAAGAGGCATCAAACGTTACATCGACAGCACACCTGCGCGAACCTGGATACCCCCACGACCTCCATAGTCATCAGACCCGCCCAATAATGGAGGGAGTGTCACCAAAGCAAGCGCAGCCTCCTCCACATTCTCATCCTCTCGCACCCTCTTATCCAAACGGTACACCGCAGAGTGCACCCAATCAGCCTCATCCATCTCGTATACGCTCTCATTCCAAATCTGACCCATCCGCAACCATCCCTCAGCACAAGAGGCGACAATCGGCGCTGTACCACTTGGAAACGAAGGAAGACGCTCGACCAACGCAGTCAGTAATGCCGCAGCATCCAGAGCGGGAAACCCACAGTCCCACCTCGGCCCAGAGTCTGGAGGAACACTCGCCAGGATCGGGGAACAAGAAGATAATTGTGCGTCTGGATTTGAGAAAGTTGAGTGCGAGTCCCAAAGATATGTCTCTTTCTCGAAAACACTCGCAGCGACCCTCCTCCAAACGCAAATCACTGGATGCGCCAACGGACGTTCCAAAGGCGCACATGACTCAGACGACGCTAAGTGCAGATTCGTGGTCCGCCGGGAAAACTAACCAGGAGCCGCTATCGTCACTTCCGTCTGCCGAAGCTGTGTCCGTTGTGCCTCCCCATCTATACCAGACCCAGGAGGCGACGGAGCGTGGAACCATGAATGGAACGAAGCCGATACCCGTGTCAGAGCCAGAATCAATAGCCTCATCGTGCGAACAGATGTCGCAAGAAGATACCGCTGTAGCTGGCAATGGTCATAGCTATGGCGACGGCTTGAACAATATCGACAGCTCCGATACGTCCGCGGCAGAGAAACGACGCCAAAGCCCATCAGGAAGTTCACCGGAGCCTGTGAGCAGAAAGCGCACAAGGAATAGTCAGCTGGAGACCCCGCAAAAGAAAAAAGTAACACAGGAGGGCATCAAGGTGCGGCAAGGACCTGTCGTGAAAAGGCGCAGGTCTCTCAAGCAAATGTAGGTTCCTTCTTTCAAACCGACATGACTTTCTGGAAAAGGGCGCAGTTTTCAAAGCTCACCTTTTGATCTCACACCCGAAACGACGTTATGTTTTAGGGAGGCACAACCGATCACTTCCGCGGAGGTTGTTACAGTCGCAGGAGACGAGCTCGCAATTGAGGTACGCTGGCAGTTAGCTGGAAGTCCACTATACCATTACCTTGACAGTGTGCGAAGATATTCACAAACCATACTTACTGCTCCGTGTCCATAGAACAACAACGACTACTGTGAGGCATGCCTTGGACTGGGCGAGTTCATTTGCTGTGATTCCTGCCCTAAGGCCTTTCACTTTTCATGCTGTCAACCGCCTCTCGATCCGCACGATCTGCCCGACGAGTGGAACTGTAATGAATGCCGTGCAGCGAAGGTAAATATGGCAATTTATCTCCCCCCTTCCCCCTTTCCTAATTTCCAGTCAATAACAATGATGTCAATTTGCTTGAACCACACACAGAGCCCACCCGTACCAAGTTCAACAGGGATATTCAAGGAGCTTCTGGACAATGTAAATAAGACCAACCCGAAGACCTTTTCGCTCCCTTCCGATATCCAGTCGTTCTTCAAAGGAGGTAAGAGAAGGGCAGGTGAAAGTCGACCAGTTGCCGCCTCAGAGGTAGCGTTCTAACATTTCTGGAAACGTCATCTTTTAGTTGCCGCCAACAGCGAAGGCGAATATGAGGATACGCTGGACCAAAAGCCGAGGAGGAAGCGCAACTTGAATAATAACTTGGGACCACACCCTGGTTCAGCTACGCGCGGCGAGACGGATAGTATTCTGGATCTTGAGGATGGACGGGGACACCCTCGACATTGCTACCACTGCAACAAGAGCGCGCTAGGTGGTCGACTGATGATCAGCTGTGACTACTGCCCTCTGCACTGGCATCTAGACTGCCTTTCACCGCCGATGGCTTCGGCGCCTCCCAACACACGCAAGTGGATGTGTCCCAACCACGCTGATCACGTACTGGTAAGAGAAATGCGCACTACTTCTGGCATTGGCGTGTTGCCCACCTTGTTTAGTGTGTGATAGGAACATCAACAGATCTTGACTATGTTTTATATTCATCACCGCTAGCCTCGTCGCAGGAAAAAGAAGGACGCGACTGCAGTACTGGTGGAGGATCCTCTTGGTCTGAATGATGGCAACATTGAGGTCATGCCTGATACCGAAAACTCAGTCAAGGGCAGGTCAATCTGGGATGAGGACATGAGTGGGGTCGTGTACAAGGTGCCAGAACGGAGTATCAAGTTGGGCTTTATTGACCGCTGTCGAAGGTAGAGCAAAAGTATCCAGACATGAGAAAAATTGTCAACGCCTGCATGTCCACGGAACTAACAGTCTGTGATTGATAATCATAGAGAACGGCAATCCATTGCGGAAGCCAGGTCTATTCAAACTACTGCAACTCATTCAGCTGTGAGTCCGTTGCAGTTCAACCTGCTGGTTGCTGCGGCTATGGTAAAACTACTCGGCAATTTCACACTGATATGCTTTGTAGGTCTTTGAACATTTATGACAAAATGGCTAACCCCACAATTGTTCATTTAGGCCCAGGAGCAGGCTTCGGATGTGAAGAGTGAGTCTGAGGACCAGACAGCTAGTGTACAGAATGCCGTGCTCAGTCATATTACGGATCCAGCGGAGCGACTGGAATACATGCGTTTCCGAGCATTCCAGCAGTATGTGCGCGCCAACGGTGCTGAGGAAGCCATGAAGCAATGGCTGGACCAGCAGGAGCGTGAAAAGGAACGTGTTGCGACCGAGACTCTGTTGAGTCTTTGATTGATCTTCTTGCGCCTCTTCGTGTGTGCGCATCTTGTACGACCCACTTGATCATTTTATGAATGGAATCTCCAGCCCAGGTGCTCTCTCTTGTGCATAGCCTTTCTCCATGCGCCTCTCCCTCGCTGTCTGCTGTATTTTTCGACGCACCCACGTTCTTGTATTATATAGTGCCGCCTAGGCTCTAATTAGAAGCAGCGAGAGTTGAGGTCTATTACCAATATACACATTGCATTCATGGTGCTTGGGCGAGACCGGTTGGCTAATCAATCATGGATGTGAGGTGAAGTCGCAGCATGTCAACAAACAAAAACAATGATATGATTAACCCGTTGCCACTGGATCATCCCCTCATCCGCGACAGCTGCACACCTCTGAGGCTCCTCTTGAATAAGAGGGGACCCAAGAACCTTTTGCGTTGGCGCGCACTTTTGTCAGCACCAGGGACTATCGACCGAGCGATCAAAATACGTGTACTTTCTGGAGATGCTGATACATTCAGTACCAGGACGGCCCCCATAGATATTCCCAGGATTTGCACGACTAGACTACAACTACAATACACTAGTCTGAGCAGAGCTTTGCTGAGAGTGCGGACCAAGCTGCCTAGACTAGATAAATGAATCTACAGAAAAGAAAAAGACCGCCTTAAAGTTCCAGGACAAAGTTGAGCCCAACCAGGGCAGATTAGTTTTTTTTTTTTATCTTTTTTCTCAATGCGATGATCTTTGTTTGGTTTGTACAGGTCCATGTGGTGCTAGATCATGCAGCCAAGCATGCTGTTGTGGTCGCATAGACTAAACATGCATGCGTAGTAGCATAGAAGGTTCAACTGGTTCATTCATCTGCTTTCGTAAAGGAGAGACGTTGGGCAAGTTGCAGCAATCGAAAAGGAGGATCAACATATGCTGTCAGTCCAAGCCCAGGAAAATGGCAGACTGTCCTATTTTCGAAAAGCAGCTTCTCGGGACGTGAGGGAGAGAGATGAAGAGATGACGAAGCCATACGGTATCAAGGTGGATAGCTGAGTGCCATTCATTCATTGCTGAAAGTCAACCATAAACCAACCGGCGAGAACACTATCGATTGTTTGTTGATGAGAGGAGGGCGAAGGGCCACTGCAGCTGCAGTCGTGGCAACGGCAAAATGAGGGCCAAAACACGCTAAGAAAACGACTTTCCCGAGGGACGAGTGCGAGGCAGTGGACGCTGGTTGGTTCTGCAGCGGAAGGGGGGACAGACAGAGGAATCTGAGCAGAGCCCATCCCATTTCTGCTCCTCGGTCTGCTCCTCGCTGCGAGAAAATAAATAAGAGCCAAGCTACAGGCAGTCTGACAGGGCTACTCTACCCTACTCTACTGTAGAGGCACTGGCTGTGTTGGATGTGGGTGATACAGTACCTTGGGCTGGACACTGGACAGACGGGTGTGTACCGTCGTTCCTGTAATTGCAGCCGCGCACTGGGTAACCAGCGACCTGCCGTTCAAGACCCGCATTCTGAAGCCTATTTATCCGCCGAGAGATCTGCCACTGAGTCTTCTCTTCTTCTTTTCGCTCTTGCCTGTCCACCTTGCCCTCAGCACCCTCCACTTCCTTTTTCCTCATCCCTCTCGTCTTCCCTCTCGTCTTCCCTTCCGCCCATCCATCCTTCTTCTCCTCCTACTCCTCCTCCTCTTCCTTCTGCTGCCGTCCTTCTCTCTTTCGCCTCCTTCTCAATCTTATCGGCCACCGCTAGACTTTTTCTCCTTTGGCGCGCGCTCTCTCTCTCTCTCCGTCTTCCTCCACGCTTATTATTAACGACCCCTTCCATTTCCTTTCCTTCGGGCACTCGCCTTCACGCTGTGATCAACACTCTTGTGTCTTTCTCCTTCCTTCTTTGCTTTCAACAAAACACAGCAACACCCTTTTTTTTTGTCTTCACCTCGTTCCCCAAGGGCAGTCATGACAATGCCCTTCCGCTGGTCGGTGGCAGTCCTCCTCCTCCTCTTTCTCTGCTCGCTCCTCACCCTCTCGAGGATATCCCTGTCCTCCAGGGCCAGGAGTCATACCAACCACAGCTCACGCAGGTACAGGAGTAACTCTTCACGGAGGGCTGCATCTTCACCGTTGCTGCTACATCATCTCCAGGAAGAACAGCACCTGCGTGACCGTAATGCCCAGATTCTTCAAGACCTGGAAGAGAATGACCTCCAGCTCGAACTCGACTGTGCCTCACCACCATCTGCCTCTGCCATCGACCCAGCATATGCCACTCTGTCCCAAGAAGAGCAGGCATTGCAACAGGCTGACTTTGAACTCGAGCTGGCTCGAGAGATTCAGCACCAGGTCCAGAAACACCACTTTGACGGCACGCTTCTGAACGAGTCGCCATCAGCCCTCCAGCGTCACTTGGAACATAAGCTCCGAAATCAGAAGCGCCTGCTTTCGGCGTACAAGGCCTCTCGACATCAGCAGGCGGTGCTCTCGTACTCGTCGCAGGAATGCATTGCCTGGCGGGCCAGGCAACAGTTGCTCCAGCGGCAGGAGCAACGGCAAGGACGCCATACCTCAACCTCCTCACAAAGTGGCCAGGAGTCGGGCGGCGAGACCGGATTGGCTGCAGCCCTGACGCGGTTTCAGCAGTTTCACCCTAATCGACGAGACCTCAACATCGACTCGGTCTTTGGAAAGACGCTATCCGCGCTGGGTCAGAAACGGTACACGGATCCCAACGGCTATGTGGTCGAGCTGGACCCGATCAAGATCATGGCCGGATCCAGGAGAGCATCCGCCTACCAGAACGACGATATCCATGTGCTCGTTCTCGACATGCAGTGGGACCCAGAGGTCACCGTCGTGGTCGGAAATGTGCTAGATGAGACCGTCAAGCTTAGGCAGGAGGGCTACCGTCCCGTCATGCTGAACGTGGGCAACAGCCAGGTGCCCGGCGGAGGTATGGCCCTCGGTTCTCTTTTCTCCTCTTTTATAATGCATGGTATCGAAATCCATACCAGTGCCTAATCTAACAATCTGTGTAATACACACACGTTGCTACATTTCTGCAGACTACCATCTCGATTCAGCGACCGACAATGAGGCTGATCTTTTCCGTCGCACAACGCTGCACCAGTGTCTGGATCAAGAGCCGCGCAGATCAAGATTCTATCCTTTAGAGGAATCTGGCGGGATCTACTGCCCTAACCAGGCCGTCTTCCGTCACGGTCTTGATAAAGACAATGAATTTATGGACCGGTTCGAGTGGATCAGCGTGGTGGTAAGTTGTCAAATATACATTGATCAAAGACACGCTGAAAAGCGGTGCATACTTGCTTTGCCTTACCGTTGAGTGATCTGACCATGCTCCTCATTTGTCTTCCCCTGACGATTTCATAGTCTGTCGCACCCATCCCAAAGCTGGAAACTCGCGAAAAAGATGGAGGCCTTGGAGGAGTGCAGTTTCTGGAGGGTGAGGATGATCTTCTGCGCCGCAGAATCTTGGCTGCTATGAAGGTTGGCGTCAGTCAAGGTCACGATGCCCTTGTTCTTCCTCCCCACGGTACGGATGCAGGACAAAATCCAGCAGAGGCTATTGCTGCCATCTATCGCAGCATCATAGGACGCGACTTTATGGGCGGCAGGAAGCGGTTCCAGACGTACAAAAAGATTGTTATGGTGCTTGACCCCGAACAGGCGGACAAGGTCGTGAACGAAACGTCGTCCTATCGCCCAACCCAGCCCCCACCCGCCACATCAACTCCCCTTCCAATCGACGAGGATGAGGAAGGGGGGTTAGAGGCAGAGGATGAGGAGGAGGCCGAGCTTGAAAACGAGGAGGACGATCAGACAGAAGGCAAGCTTGTCCTTCAGCCGCGAAAACTTGCTAAAGCTGAGGAGGATGAATCCGAGAGCCATGAGTCTGAGGCAGAGGAGGATGAACCCGAGAGCCGCGAGTCTGAAGCAGAGGATGACAATGAAGAGAGCGATAACATGGTCGAAGAGGATCCCGAGGACTCTGCAGCCAATCAGGAGGAATCTACTTTAGGTGTCGATTCTGAAGAGGAAGAGTCTGTGGACGGGGAAGTTGATGATGGCGACGAGGAAACTGTCGATCACCTCGTTCTTGATAACGAGGTTTCCGAATCTGAGGCGCTTGAAGAAGAGCAGCTTCTTGAGGAGGATACCGATCTGGCCGAAGCTCTGGATGAGGACTTGAAAGATGCACCCAAGGCTGTCGATCTGATTGCAGAGTCGGATGAGGATGAAGATGAAGATCATACAAGGGCCAATATCGATCAAGAATCGCATTCGGAGGAGGGCGATGAGGATCAGCACGATGAGGATCAGCACGATGACGAGGAAGAAGAGCTTGAACATGAGGAGTTTATGCCCATCACGGAGACTGTTCGCGAGGTATTCGAGCGCATGCTTGAGCAGCGAAGTCTGCTTATTGTCAAGAACCGCGCTCGAGGACTGTTGGATACTGAGGATCTGGACAGTGGCAAGAACACAACGGATGCCAGCACCAGTAGCACCCTCGTGGACCCTTCCAACACCACTTCCTCTGCGTCTGAGGCATCCGCAGTCTGAAAAGCATGGCTTCTTCTTCGATAACTTTCAAGCCAAACACGCCTCGAGCTGGAGGTGTCAACCAACAGCCTGTACCTGTACATTATGTAGTTTCTATACCCAGTTTCTCGCCACTCTCAATATAACAAACATGCCTCACACTTTATTTTTTTTTTCGCTTGAGACTTGACGACTCTCCTATCCTAACCGAGACCCGTAGGTGAGAGCATTCCGTTGCGCCTGAAATGGGACACAAAGTGCCTGGATTCACATTGCAATGCTCCTGCTCTCTGAAGGGTATCTGTATTCGTCGTATTAATAAATAAAAGCTATACACTGGGCTCCTACATAGCTTTACTTTGTGTGGGCACATGTGGACTACCACAGGCACACCTGGGCCTTTTTTTTTCCTTCATTGAGTCATTGAGTGCAACTATACCATTGAACCTTTCAAAGAGCGATTAGACGCGAGACCGACCACCAGGGCACTTTCATTGCACTTTTTCGGCTTGTGAGAGAAGCCTGCCATTCTTCTCCTTCTCTTCTCGCTCACTATGCCTATCCGTGAGAAACTCCATCTCGGGTCTCAAGATGACCGTAAACTTGAACAGCTCCTCTGCCACATCCACGACGCGCTGGCGGAGATCACTGGGCTTCATCCGGTCATCGCTATCAAATTCTGTCCAAGCCTTGGGCACCGACGACTGATTCGGAATCGTGAACATGCGCATCCACCTTCCCAGCATCCGGAGTGTATTGACGGTATTGAAACTCTGCGACCCACCGCTCACCTGCGCAATCGCAAGCGTCCGCCCCTGAGTCGGTCTGACAGATCCAAGCGCCAGGGGGATCCAGTCGATTTGGTTCTTGAAGACAGCTGTAATGTTGCCATGCTGCTCGGGCGAGACCCAGACGTGAGCATGAGACCAATTGCTGAGCTCGCGCAGCTCTTGGACCTTGGGGTGGTTCTCAGAGACGCCGTCCTTGACGGGGAGTCCTGTGGGATCAAAGACACGAACGTCTGCACCCAGGTGGTCGAGGATCCGAGCGAATTCAAATGCGAGCAGACGAGAGAAGGATCGTTCGCGGAGCGAGCCGTAGAGGACGAGAACGTTGACGGGAGTATGTTGCTTGCCGTAGGATTGCAACGCAGAGAGATTGAGCTTTGTGACCCAGTCATTCGTCGCGTCCTTGAGGGTGCGGTAGGGCTTGTGACGCAACATGATGTAGTTCGAGAAGGAAAGGTGGAGGAATGGGCAAGGCAGTGAGAAGGAATGAAAGAACAGGGAGAAAGGAATGTCACTCCTGAATCGCTGCTGTTAGTCAACAGCGCTCTCTTGCGGGTATGCCATTCGGATCCTGCGCGGTGGCCGAGTGTCTTTGCAAGTGCATGAACGAGTTCAAAGGCCATGGCAGTCCTCAATGGAAGTTTTTTTTTTTTTTTGGGTGCGTCTGAGATGAATTTAGGTTTGAATGGCACCACCGACCTTCAAAGTACCTTACCAGTTGGACAAACCTGCTTTTCGCGAAGAAAAAAAAAAAGCAAGTCTTGCTGCTCCATGTTGTATATGCAGCTCCTCTTCATTCGCTTGCCTTCTCGATATCCTCTCTGTCTACAACTGTCATTTGTGAATATGATCCTTTTCTAGTCTGCAGTGGACTGGGGTCGTATAACCGGGGCTATGCCGACCTGGCGATTCTTGTGATCCAGCGTCATGTAGTTATTCATGAACCAGACATTGCCCAGAACCCAATCATCCTCATCGCTCTTGCTCGCCTGGATCGCGGAGAAACACACGTTGAACAGCGATCCGATCCAAGGCAACCTCTCCCGCACGATATCTGCGCCCGAGATCCTGAATCGCGTGACAGTACTGTTCTTAGCGCTTTCGCCTGGCAGCTTGGACACAGCAGTGGGGCCAAGCTCGATCCAGACATCCGATTTGAGATTGCAAGGGACCGTGTACGCAGCCGCAAAAATGTTATAACCAGAGTAGAGGCCGAAAAAGAAATCATGTATGAACTGATGTGTCTTGAGCGCGATTCTAGGCGGGAGCAGGATCAGATTGGTAGAGGTGTCAAAGATCACCTTGGGCTGCTTGGATTTAGGATTGGCACGAGCATTCTCTCTCTTGACGGGCGGTTTGGGCTTTTTGACAGGTGTGCTAGACTTGTTGACCGCTGGAACAGGCTCAGGCTCAACAGCGACCGAGTTGACAGGCGCAGACCAGTACGCGGCTCCAGTGGGGACGTCAAAGAATGAGATATTACCGCTGAAGCGAGCGGGATCCCTGCCACCAAACACGACCTCACCACCTTGGTTTCCAGACCCTAGCCATATGCCTACCTAGAAAAAAAGAAAGAAATAAAAGATGAGAAATGACATTACCTTGAGATTTACAATGTGAGATACAGCTGTCATCCTTTACCTCCGGCCTCATTCCTCTGGCGGCAATCAGGTTCTCGACTGGGGTTAAAATATCTATGCCTTTGTACGAGACGCAACACAGCCCAAGTTAGCGGTTGGTGATGGCACCTAATGGCTTTGGTCTGAAGGCAACCCATTAGAGTTGTTCGCATAGTTACCATTCGAACTGTTGCGCTTCAAGCCAAGAGCAAAGGATCCATCAATTTGATTGTCCTTGAACCCAAACAGCGATATGGCCATCCCAATCAGCTGTCGATCGACAGCGAGCCCTGCCACCTGCAAAATATCCGTCTGGATCCACCCGCTTGCGTTTGACTTGTCGCTAAACTCGATCTTCCATGGACTGTCCGGTGTCTTTTCAAAGCTTGAAGACCGGTGAGGATGGAAGAGTCGCCGATTGGGTGCACAGGGCTTCGGCAGGGAGCAATTGGCCTTTGTGAGTGCGACCCATGTATCTGTGGAGCCGATATCGAACTCTAGGCGAAAATACTGTGGTGGTGTTCCTATACCGACCTGGCCTACAAACTGCAAGCATTGCAAAGAGGATTAAACTGACTGTAAACATTTTGGGGTTCGAGGAGCCAAGGGACCAAGGCCCACGGCGTGAGAGAGTGTGAATACCGTCCCAATGTTACAAATGAGGAGCATGTCTACCTACAGCTATTTCTGAAGGGTTGTACTGGATGGGCATCCGCTCTGCATCGATCGCAGGGAGTCGAGGGTCCGATCCTGCCGACACAAATCGGGCGTGTGCTCGTTGGATCCTGGAGAGCGCATTCTTGTTGTTGGCGTCTCTTTCATTATCAGATGAAGGCAAATAGCGGCTAATGGTGCGCTGAACTGTCTCCTGAACGCTCTTGTGTGGATGACGAGAGAGACGCTCAAAGGGAACACTACAGATGAGTATGGGTGGATCAGTTACATGGATGGTGAAGGAGAGAGAGAATCGTACATCATGAGTGTCTGGACATGCTCAGTTACCGATGTAGCTTGGAGGCGGTGGAGGCTGTCGAGACTGTCGAAGCCGACAATATCATGAACAGCGAGATTAATACCAGACACTTCATCTTTCGAAATGGGGGTTTTTATGTCTAAAGAGCGAAGGAGCACCACAAGTGAGAGGAGTACCAAGGTGTTGCTCTAGGATGAACGAAATTGTTACAGGTGTAGCATGGCATGGCATTCATTCCGTGGTAGAAGGAGTTGGTCCAGATACGGATCGTTGCTAGTGAACAATCGCTCTCGAGCTCCCTCAGTCGAAGCGGGAAAGAGTACCCTTCCTCACCTTACAAGGGCTGGATAACTGACCCCATAGAGACATGCGATGAATGTGTGAGTCGGTGCTCTTCGGCAACAGCGAAAGTAATCAAGGCAAAGAATAAGAACGTAGCCCAGATAGGGAATGACAAGTCGCAGCGCATGGTGTTCGACCATCACTTACTGAGCAACTTGCCTTTGCAGCTACCTTGATTATTCGAGCGATGTTTTCTTTTTCAAAAAGTCGCTCATGGCGTCTGCGGCATTATCTATTGCGCTATAGAAGACGACAGACGGAGCTGAGTAGACGTTTGATGAACAATCAACTTGCCCGACCGGTCTCCTTACTACTCACGTCGCCTAACAACGCGACGACGGGCAGCTCCTAAATTTCTGTTGACTCGAAAGATCTTGTAGATCCCCCCTCTTCTACGAATGATCTCCACACCTGCCTAACATTTGCGTTCAGTTCCAGAGTCCTTTTGGTGCAGTCAGCATCGAGCGGTTGTGCTGTCTCTGATTTGAATTCTATGGTTATGATCTGCGCTCCTTCGCCAATCTGTGTCGGCTTTAGCGCGTTACATTCAGGACGACCGCAGGTAGAGACTTTAGAATCTCACCCTCCATACTAAACAGGCGAGAAAAGAGATGCGGGTTGTGCGTACTTTATTGTTACAGGTTTTTTCACTTCAAGAGCCGAGCCGACTCTGCAGGGCTCTGCTTGTAATCATACGGCGTCGAGGTCCTGAGTATGGCCGTGAACGTGAACGTCGCTCCTTGACCCTTCTCAGAATCCACTCTCGCCTTGCCGTGCATGTGCGCAACGAGCTGGGCACAGATTGAGAGACCCAAACCATGACACCATACTTGCGCGTGGTTCCATCGTCCGTCTGTTGGAACAACACAAACAACATCTTTTGTTCCTCTTGACTCGAGCCAATTTCCTGGTCTCTGACAGCGCAATGCAAACAATCCCGTCTCCCAGCTGGGAGTCCTCCACCTCTGCCACAACTTCTGTATCCATCTTGTGTGCCTTTCCTGACGGGATCCGGAGTAGACTCTGGGACGACCGCGGCTGCTTGGACGGCTGCCGTTTGAGTGTCTCGCGTTGTTGCGTTCATGCTAACATTCTATCAACAACGTTCCCGGATGTAGAAAATTTGATGGCGTTGCCGATCAGGTTTATGAGGATTAGCTTCAGACGATCCGGGTCACCGATCAGGTCCAACGGTAATGTCGGATCGAACAAGTTATGTGGAGTCCAGCCTCGAAGCGGCACAAGGAGATCACTTACATCTATTGGAGCAGAAATAGCAATAGTCAGCTGGAGTGTTTTTAACGGTGTACAACATATAACGAAAAGGACTTTTCTACATTACCTGTCAGATTCCATACTTCCAATGATCTCTTCAAAGCAGAAAGGGATGTACTGATGTAATCCCTTTGTCCGCCTCCAGCTGACTGAAGTTGAGCAGGTCGTCCTTGCGGATCAGCATCTCACAGGACACCTTGACCATATCCACAAACCAAATTGCTCGTACTACAGTCCGCTCAAGTCTCTGAGTACGCGACAACATAGCGAGCAATTATGTTGAAATGAGGTCGGTAAGACGCAACAACAATGACCTTTTGCACAAAGGCAAGCAGAAAAAAGTGACAGCGGACCGCAGTAGCGGAGCTCCACCTGGATGGCAAAAGGAAAGAAAGCAAAGAAGCAAAAGGAGAAGAGCGACGCTGTTGATGAGAAAAAGACAAAGGATAAAGATAAATTCACTCAGTGAGTGAACACCAAAATGCACTCATGAGTGAATGCACAGGCGTCAACAGATAAAAAGATAAATTCACTCACCCCTAGATTCACTCAGTGAGTGAATCTAAGGCCGGAAAGTGAAAAATCGCCCTGGTGCACTCACCTTCTGGCATGCATATTCTTTCTTTTTTGTATATCTCTACATTGGATGATGCAATATCGCTGTAACCCATCTTTCTAGGACTCTTGCATATCCCTCCATGAAGTTGCGTTAGAAAGTGAGAATCCAAAACAAACACTTCGTGCTTAAAAACTTGTAAACCATGTATGGGCGCGTCGCGTAGATTCCTTTTCGCTACAAGAGCTCATAGCGATGCTTACAAAGGCTGTAGTTGCATCTGATATTCATACTTTATTACAGTCCATGCATCCATGCATCCATGCAACGTGACGAAGTCGGGTTATGTGGTCCTTCAACGCAAGAGCTGCCCTATTCATCTAAATGCTTGATGAAGTGTCTGTGCTCAAACGGTAGTCTGTACTGAGTATTTACTTGATCGAAAGACAGTACGCGTCGCGGTTGCTACAATAGAGCAACATACGTCGTTCGCTCTAGTCTTTCATAGTACCTGAACAACGATAAACTTGGTGCTTGATTTCTCTAGACGGCGCTTGTCAATGCCTTGGGCAGACGATTATAACAAAGTGTCGTGAAACCGGCCAGATGTGGATCAAATGCCCCCTTTTACCCTTTTATTTTTTTCTCTGTTCTACATCCCTCCACTGCTCTAATATTTCTTCCTTGGCTGATAGGATGGCTTCTCGACATCCTTCCTCATACCCTTTTTGCTGGACGGCGCCTCGTTTGCGGCTTTCAGTCGTCTCGACCTTGGCCTGCCTGCGGCTTTTGCGGCAACTGGATTCTTAACGTGCTTGGGAGTGCTCGAGTCTTTGACAGCAAGTCTTTCTTCTTGCCTCTTCACAACTTCTTCAATGGACCTCAGCAAATCAGCGTGCATCATAGGATCCTTTTGTGTCATGGCGACAGCCGACATGGCCACCCCGGAGGATTCTCCAAATTTCTCTTTCCGAGACTGTTTGGATTTACTTGGCGCGGGGATCGATGTTCCTTCAGATACCATGGATGCGATTTGGGCCATGAAAGAGCTTTGAGGTGCCTGCTCCTGCTCAGAGTCACCTCTTTCATGACAGTTCGCAATCTGAAATGGCTCACTGTCAATCGTGTCTTGAAACGTAGGATGATGTTGGACGTGTTCCTTGAACCAGCGCTTGTGGATGAAGCGCAGGTGGTACTTGCACGTTTCCTCGCCTTTGATCAAGCAGAAATAGTGTCTACACACGATTCCAGAGTTTTGTTACAGAAGGCAAGTACAAAAATAGGAATGATCTGCAAGAACCAGTACATACTGTGATGGAGCGCGAAACCTCGTTGAGTGGAAGACGCGGTACTCCTTGTACGTAGTGCTGTCACCCAGCTTGGAAGTGAGTTGTGCAAGCGAAAACTCACGGAGAGATCAATGATCGTTTTAAGGATAGTTGATAGTTCCACAGTTAGCTCTTTGAACCATGCTTCTTGACGCAAACATGCTAGGAAAACGTCCTTACTGCTGGATCACCAAAGTCGCCTTCCCATATGGCGTTCAAATCGGACAGCTTGTAGCCATACAAGAATGAACGGTCCATCTCTTGCCGCATCCTGTCTCTCGCGAAAATGACTAACCAGGCGCTGTTCACCGAAACAACATCCGCAAAGATCAGGTACCGACACCGGTTCCTGAGGGCTTAGCAGAGTGAATCTAAGCACTTTCCCGAACCAAGGGATGCATGCACTCACCCAGCGAATAAGGTTTTATATACACTCAGTGAGTGCATGCAACGTTCACTCACTGAGTGTCAATATGGATGATGATAATTACACGCCCCCGTGTACACCTTATTTTCACGCCCCCTATGCTATTCCCATGTAAATTCATGTTTTTTTCTCTCGACCATTAGTCTCTCCCTCACCTATGTGAACTCACTCCAAAGCACAGTTTCCCAACGGGAATATCTTTCAACACAACGGGGCCGTCATCCTTTGTCGAGAAGTATCGCCATTCTCGATATTCTCACAAAACATTTGCAGTATTGCATTTTTCTCGTCTTTGAGTGATCGAAAAGCTGTTGTTTCTTCAGGGCGTCATAGAACAGGGTATAAGGGATCTATGGTTGCAATTAGGCAGCGATCGTGCCTCAAATGCGCTGTCAGCAGCAATTTGAAGTTTTCGTGAATTTACATGGGAATAGCATAGGGGCGTGAAAATAAGGTGTACACGGGGGCGTGTTTTTATTATAGTTCTGTCAAATATCTTACTCCAAAGACAAAAGTTGGTGGCGGCAAAAGGATGGACTGAAGCAAAAAGATCGCGTCAACAGCAGGATTTGAACCTGCGCGGGAGAACCCATGAGATTTCTAGTCTCACGCCTTAACCGCTCGGCCATGTTGACCAATGATATAAATGAAAGGATTCTTTGAATTAGATATACCTATGAGATCCTAACACGTACAAATGTCACGTAATCGTCAATTACAGAGGGTTCATCTATAATTGCACATTCAAATAGCGAACCCTCTATAATTGATGTTTGTACGTAGATAGTGTCCATGGGTCCATATAGCACTAAAGATTTCCACGTTCACGAGCAAATCTTTCTGATTGGTTGGAAGTCAACATGGCCGAGCGGTTAAGGCGTGAGACTAGAAATCTCATGGGTTCTCCCGCGCAGGTTCAAATCCTGCTGTTGACGCGATCTTTTTGCTTCGCTTCAGTCCATCCTTTTGCCGCCACCAACTTTGTTCTCACCACTCACCTGCATCACACTTTTTGTCCTTTTTGCAACCGCGCAGCGTTTTCTCCGTTAGTGCCCCCGTTGACCTGTTGCTATGTCTTCGGTTGATCTATCCCACCTCTCGAAACGGAACGGTAAATATATCCTTACGCGCAGGCGTGTCGTCCGCGGATCGTTGACAAACGACAACGCCTATGGACCATCCTCCGCGTGAATACGTGGTTGTTGCTTTACCTTTTTCCTGCGCCGCGCCCCGCTGCGGACTAAGAAGAGGGAATAGCTACGTCTATTATTTTTCTTTTGATGTTTGAGAAGCAGTTCACTGCGCCGAAAGCTTTCTACGGTGGTGTTGCGTTGGTCAGGTTATTTCAAGAACATGAGGACCATCACTTGGTTTAGGCAGAACGTCCTACTCAGCCCAAGGGACGGACGAGCGGGGGGTGAAATGAGTGCTGTGATGGCATGGAAAATTGCCTTTTGATGATAGCATGCTGCGCACCGTTTGGGCAGATGGCCTTCTGTTGCCATTCAAGGCGACTGCATACTCCGCATGCTTATTTACCCGGCCATATACAAAACAATGAGCACTGGAGGCGCACAACGCACACACAAACCTCCTTTTCTGCGCCACTGCTTCGATCTGATAAAGGGAAAAAAAATACGGTGGATGGTTGAGTCGGGATGCATATCATGCATATTATTATCACAGAACAGTTGTTTGCCAAGACTAGCATTGCACGCCCGCTATTCTCCGGTCCGGTGCAGCGACAAGGTCACCGTGTCTCTCTGGCAAGGAAGCAGCAGAGCGCAGCAAGGCTCTTTGTACGACAGTGAGTGATGCAGAAATCCTTATTGGCCATAAGCACTGAGAACGGAAAAATATAAATTGCCAGCGAAGATATGATCCCCCGCGCTTCTCTTCTCTCTTGCTTACCTTCAACCCCTTCAGTCTCCACCGCCGCCTTCTTCTCCTCCATTCACTCGGCCTGACGCAGCTTCGCCGTGGCAAGTGGCCGTCTCTCCAGTAACATGAACGCCTCCGTCTCGACTGTCGTTGACAATCCCGTCTCCAGTGCCGGCGATCCTTCGTCAGCAGAAAAGAACATCGCTGCTCTGGACTTGGAAGCTAGCTCTCCCTCGATCCAGGCAGAGAGCCCCTCAGCAAACCAGCAGCTTCAGGACTTTGGGCCCAAGACACCCTTGACGCCAGTGCGTCGCGTGTGTGTCTTCTTGGGCATCTTTGTGACCCTCTTCCTTGCTGCTCTGGATCAGACCATTGTCACGACAACCTTGCCTTCGATTGCCAAAGAATTCAACAACTTTTCAGATATCTCATGGGTCGGCACTGCTTATCTGTTGACCACCACTGCCGTGCAGCCTCTCTATGGAGTTGCGGCTGATCTTGCTGGCCGAAAACGAGCCATGTATGTTTAAAAAAAAAACACCCTATCTTTCGATTTTTTGTTTGTACTCTTACTCCTCACTAACGCTCTCGTATTGTGGTACGGCGACTAATAGGATGTTTGCCTGCTCCGTTTTCATGCTCGGTTCTGCACTCTGCGGGGCGGCCCAGTCGATGATCATGTTGATCGTAAGTTGCCATGAGAGTGTATAATGGCGCGTAGCCAGCCAGGCCCAACAGCCATCTGGCACATGTTTGTTCTCACGCTTGAATGTTCTTTCTCTCGCTTTGACTGACATGTCTCGTTCCATCGCATGTTATAGATCGCTCGAGCTGTGCAGGGACTTGGAGGAAGCGGGATCGTTGCGCTGAGTATGATCCTTGTTGCCGACATTGTGCCGCTTAGATCTCGGGGTACCTATCAAGCCCTGGTGGCCCTCATCTTTGCCATCGCCGCAGTGCTCGGACCACTCCTCGGAGGTGCCTTTGCGGACAATCTCACTTGGCGTTGGGCTTTTTACATCAACCTGCCCATTGGTGCCATTGCGATGGCCATGCTCATCGCTTTCTTGCACATGAATCGCCGCAAGAATGTCTCTCTCGCTACCAACCTCAAGTCGCTTGATTACTCGGGTATCATCCTTCTCATCGTCTCGATCGTGATGATTCTACTCGGTCTCAATTGGGGAGCAGATGCCAAATTTGCCTGGAGCTCTGCCGTGATCCTTGTCTTGCTGATTGTGGGGGTTGTGGTGGGCATGGGCTTTCTTCTGAACGAGTGGAAGTACGCAAAGCGTCCAGTCGTTCCGTTGCGGCTATTCGGCACAATCTCCATGGCCTTGACGTATCTTCAAGTCTTTATCTTGGGTTTTATCTTTTTGGGCTTGCTTTTCTTCCTGCCTCTCTACTTTCAAGCCGTGAATGGAGCGTCCGCCGTCCAGTCCGGAATTGACCTGTTGCCCTACGTGATTGTTGGATCCTTAGGAGCTGTGGTATCTGGACTTTTGATGAGTCGTTTCGGGACCTACAAGGAGTTCATTGTCGCGGGATGGGTGGTTGGTACTGTGTCAGCAGGACTTTTAATTACATTTGACGAGTTCACATCCAGAGCCAAGATTAACGGCGTCCTGGTGCTGCAAGGACTAAGCATGGGTCTCACCGTCAACACTCTGCTGCTCGCCGTCCATGCTCAGTTGATCAACAAGGGCGACATTGCGCTGAGCACGTCTTTATGGACATTCCTGAGGACATTTGGCGGAGTGTTCGGCATCGCTGTTGGAGGCGCGTTTGTGCAGAGCAGCTTGAGCAGCGCTGGTGCCAGCGAGTATGCACAGAACATCAAGGCCATCGCTGATCTGGCGCCAGACGTGAGGGCTCCTATCCTCCGCGCCTTTGTCGTTGGCCTGCAGCGGTTTTTTATTCTATTGACGGCGATGTCTGCAGTGGCCTTTGTGGCATCGCTGTTCATCAAGAAGGCTAGCATGGGCCCAAAGCACGGCGAGAAGAGCGAGGGACCAGCTGCGCCCGTACCCATGGTGGCCGAGTAGACTACACTTTGCCATATTCTCTCCACTCCGACCTCAATACCCATCTCCTTGATAGATCCAATTGCTGTAGACTATAAAGGATTCGCATTCACAATTTTTTTCTCGTGCACACTCCCACTGTCAACCCTCGTTCTTTTCTACTCCCTCCGCCCACCATCCCTCAACATTCCTCGGGACACCGCACTCAATGTCGTCCACTCCGCCTTCGCCATATGCTGTCGCCAACCCAGCACCCACGCCATTGCCATTCGTCTTCCAGTTCCTCGCTGGCGCCATCGCTGGCGTGACCGAGATCTCGTGCATGTACCCTTTAGATCTCGTCAAGACACGACTGCAACTCCAGCCAGCCTCGCTCAAGTCTCCATATGCTGCCACCATCGCCGCCCTATCAAACTCTGCCAAAACCAGCGTCGAGACAGCGCCCTACACCTCCATCATCGACTGCCTTCGAAAAGTCATCCAACAGGAAGGTCTCCTCAATCTCTATCGCGGAGCCTTGCCCCCAATCCTGGCCGAGGCTCCCAAGAGAGCCATCAAGTTTGGTGCCAACGAGCAATGGGGGTTTGCCATCAAGAAGTTATTCTCGCTCGACCGCTTCACAGCCGCGCAGGCAGGGTTTGTGGGATCCATGGCTGGGGCGACGGAGGCGTTCTTGGTCACGCCTTTTGATCTGGTCAAGGTTCGCTTACAGGATCGCCACAGTCTTGACCGGTACAACGGGACGTTTGACTGTGTGCGCAAGATTGGGAGACAGGAGGGTCTGTTGACGTTCTATCATGGACTGGAAGCCACGATCTGGAGACATGCCACATGGTCGGGCGTGTACTTTATGATCATCCACCTCTTCAGGACCGCCTTTCCTGAACGATCCGGCACCTCCAAGAACGAGAGCATGCTGCGGAACTTTGTGGCAGGAACGATCGGTGGCACGTTTGGCACACTGATCAACACTCCATTCGACGTGGTCAAAAGCCGTGTTCAGAACCAACGGAAAGGGAACGTCAAGTACGGCTGGGTATTGCCAAGTCTAGCCACCGTTTATCGGGAGGAAGGGTAAGTAGGCGGGTGAAAACAAGAAGCTGCACAGGGCGCGTATGGCGTCATTTTTTTTTCTTCTTTCTAACTCTTAAGGCCTTTTCTGACCTTTCTTTAGGTTCCGAGCACTTTACAAAGGGTACGGAACGAAAAATGACATAGGAGGATATCTTGTAATTGCTCGAATGAAAAAAAAAAACAAAAAGAAGAGTATTAACATCTCTCTTCTATTCTCCATGTAGACTGGCGCCAAAAATTGTACGTCTCGGTCCCGGAGGTGGGTTGCTGCTAGTCGTATTCGATCGCGTATCAGATATGATGAGAAAATCCTTTACACACAGCAGCACACCAGGATCCCCTGTTCCCGCCAGCTAGCCCTTTGCATCACATTAAAAATTGAAAAACTATTATACTCTGAATTGTTTATACACAGTTTTTTCCTCTCCATGACATCTAACTTCAAGCAGTTCCCGAGCGTCTAGCACGGCGCTGGCGCACTCCCTCGCGAAGATTGTCGAGAAGGACGATAGTGTTCTCCCAAGAGATGCACGCATCTGTGACGGACTGACCATAGACCAGACTGTGTGGCCCAGTCGCTGGAATATCCTGACGCCCCTCCTTCAGGTGTGATTCGATCATGACTCCCATGATGGCATCTCCAGTCTCAGAAGAGGTCGCCATCTGCTTTGCCAGGTCCTCGGCCACGATCATCTGGCGCGCAAAGACCTTGGAGCTATTACCGTGACTGCAATCCACCATGACACGGGCAGGCAGCTTGGCCGCGTTCAACTTGTCAATGACCGCCTTCACCTCAGATGCCTCGTAGTTGGGTGAGGCGCCGCCTCGCAGGATGACATGGCAAGAGTCATTGCCCTCGGTCGAGACAATTGCTGAAAGGCCCTGCTTGGTGACGGAGAGGAAATGATGGCCGGACGAGGCCGACTTGATGGCATCCAAGGCAACGCTCACGCTGCCATCCGTGCCATTCTTGAACCCCACAGGCACGGACAGACCCGAGGCGAGCTCGCGATGGATCTGGGACTCGGTTGTTCGGGCACCAATGGCACCCCAAGAGACCAGATCGCCTACATATTGCGGGCTGATGGTGTCGAGGAACTCGCAGCCTGCGGGTACACCCATCTCATTCTATAGCACGACACACAGAAAAGGTGAGAGACAAGGGCCCGTTAGAAAAACTCAGAATGCTAGCGTTTGCCTGGATATTTCAGAGATCAAGCATCAAACACATATAGAACATTGCAGAAAACACGTACCAGATCCAAGAGAAGAGTGCGGGCCACACGGAGGCCTTTGTTGATCTGGAAACTGTTGTTGAGATGGGGGTCATTGATGAGGCCCTTCCATCCGACTGTTGTCCTTGGCTTTTCGAAATATACCCTCATGATGATGGCCAGATCTTCCTTTGCCTCAACAGCGTAAGCCTTGAGTTTATGGGCTATGAAATGGAACCAAAAAAACAACCCAACCCCCATAAAGATTGTGTTAGGGGTGGATGGAAGGTAGCTTATCAGGGTTTTCGGGGGTTCCAAGGTAAAAGCATGGTTACTATACCGTATTCAATTGCAGCCTTGGGGTCGTGGATGGAACAAGGACCTACAATGACCAAGAGTCTGTCATCACGTCCTTTGATGATCTCCTCTGCCGCATGGCGACCAAGAATAATGGTTTGAGCGGCAGCAAGAGACAAGGGCAGATCCTCCATCAGGATCTGAGGAGGAATAAGCGGCGCAATGGCCTTGATGCGCTTGTCGTCGAGCTCGTTGAGGGCTAGCAAGTAAGCCCGAGGAAGAGGATGAAGGGAGAAGCATAAGGAGAGATGAGATAACAAGAAGGAGAGACACAGCTTACTTGTGCGAAAAGCGAGGCACGGTTCCCACGCAGACTCACCGTCTCTGAAGCCAATCTTGGTGGAGTGTGCTGAGTTCATGATAGCGGGAGCAACGAGGATTTCAAAGAGGTTCTAGTCATTCAGTGAGAGAGAAAACACAATGCAAGGTGAGTTCGGAGATTTCGGTGAATGTGGAGCGTAGCAATGGCGCGAGTGGATGGGACCGTTACCGAGTACAGTACTGTAAAAGAGTCAAGTGATGGCTGCTAGCGAGCAGAGGGACGTGGAGTAATTGAGCAAGGCGGCCGATGGATGAGGACGTGGAGGAAGCAAAGGGTTGAAGGCGGGACAGTGAGACGATATGCGGCCGAGAAGTGGAGAACGGGCGATGGCTCACACAGAAAAAAGAAACGATGACTCGACCGAGTATGACATGGCCCCAGCACGCTCAGCGTGATTGTGGGGTACAACACTAAGGTACTTTAGGTTGCATTTTTTTTGGCATATGCAGGTGGACACGATACGTGTGCCAAGATGAGCGCTGCGTAACCTGTATGCGCATTCAAAAATGAACTCCCCTCCGAAGCGATCTTATACAAGTAGGAAAGCATGTCCTTTCTCTCAATTGCACCCATGCTGGTCAGAATCTCGCGTTTAATGTTCAGAATTTACATACGCATTGGTACAAAGGATGAGAGGAGAGGAGGGGTGAGAGCAAGAGTGAGGAGGTTAGTTGGATGTCCGGCCGCCAAACGAGCAAATGGTGGTGTATGTGTTTCCATTGATGACAGCCTCAGCGCGGACCTCTGTCAAACCTACAAGGTGAACAAAAACAAAAACCAAATACATCAGTTTTTCTTCTTTTTACAATCGCGCCCACACAGAGAACAAGTGTTTGCTTACCGAAATACATATTAAGTCGAAACACAACACGCGTTCGAGGCTGAGCACCCGGGATCTCAGGCATGGGGATATGAAAGTCAGCAATCTTTTGCACTCCCGGATCCGTGATGTACTTGGGTTGATCGGGCGAGTTGCAGACATACAGCGGAGAGTCCAGACCCTTTGGGTAGGACCATGTCACGTACTCCTTGGACACGCACTCGTCCACGCCAATCTGCTGACCCGGACGCACATAGACCGAGAACCGTTCCTTGCAGCGGATGTGACCATCGTGCGAGATGATCTTTTTCGATTCTGGATCCACGCCTTCCTCAAAGGGCATATTGGCGTCCACTCCATACCAACGACGCGCCACACGCATGTTGATGGTCTTGGTGTTCAATCCCGCATAGACAGCTCCTCGGACCACCGCCAATCCTGGCCGCTGTGGGACAGCAATCAGATCCACCAGATGCGAAAACTCTTGACGGACCCGATCCTCCAGATAGCGGGATTGTCCGAATCCGCCGACCATAAAGATGGCAGCACACTTTTGTTGACTTTGATGGAGCTGCTTCTGGATCAAGTCCAACACATCCGAGATCACGGGGTCAAAGACCTCAGACTTCATTTCCTCCACGGGTACACACAACACGCCTTCCTCCAGTCCAATCTCGGGGTCGTTCAGATCCTCCAGACCCGTGGCCTGTGGAATCTGGATCAGGACGTCCTCCAGACCATTGAACATGGGCTTGACCATGTCCACGAACGTATCCATGAGAGAAGCCCATCCGCAGGCCTTGATGCCCTTGCGATACCGCCGGAACTTGCGCTCCAGCAATCGTTCCATATTGGCGTCCAGAAATACGGATCCACATGATGCTCCATGTCCACGCGTGACTTCCCGGAGATGTCGGCTCTTGCCTGGAGGCTCATTGACCTCAAAGACGATCAAATCCACAGTTCCACCACCAGCATCGCAAATCATGAATCGGTCTCCGTGCTTCAGCGAGAACCGGTCCACCATCCTCTCGCAATACATGGCCGCAGCTTCGGGTTCCGAGATCAAGATCAAACGGTTGGGTGGGTCCCCCTCCTGGATTAGTCCTGCTCCGATCGCTGCCCGTCGCATGGTGTTCTTGGCTGCATCGGACCACATGGCGGGCACGGTGAGGCAGTACTGAAATTGGTTTGGTTTGTAGTTTTTGATAAAGCCCTTCATCAGCTCCATCATGACGTGTCCGTGCAGCTTCTTCAAGTAGTGGGTCACTGCCTCCAGAGGCGTGATGCCGTTCTCCAGGGGCGCGCTCTGTAGGTTTTCATCCAGCTGCAGCTTGAACTTGCGCAGGAGCGTGTAGTCCTTGGCGGAGGGCTTGAGCATGGCCAGGCGGGCAGCATGGCCCCACTCGATGATCTTTTGCGAGTCTTTCTTGTACAGGCTGAGGGTGGGTGTCTTGGGGTATAGTTGCACGTGTCGGGGCCTATGTATCATTGGCGGTCAGTGGGGGCACAGAACGGGGATTATTAGCACTCTACGAACAATTCTGTCAATGTTGTTGTCAAAGTTGTGAACTTCCGCCGTCTGCTGCTGCTGTTGTGATCATGCGCTTGAGCACTGACCAGGGAAAAGTGGAAAAAAATAGGATCACCTTCGCCTTTTCGTTTTCCCCCTTCCCTCCTCTCTCTCTTGTTGCCTGCTGTTATCCGAGTGTTCCGTGCGCGTTCATTTTGCTCTTCCATGCTTGCGTTACCATTTGATCATGTCATGGACCTCGCCATCCGCCTTGAGTGCATAGGCTACGCCAGAATAGGTTGTTCCTACATCGCATTAAGAGAAGGAAGGGGGATTTAGGTTAGTCTCAGGGCATCGAGTCTGTAGAGCGTGCCACACCAAGTCCTCTGCGGAATAAGAGACTAAGGCGTAGTTTCCTTGTTCAACGCCCCCCAGCCCCGCCATCCCATGCAGTCCAACGCCAAGAGTAACACGGATGCGCGTTTCGGAGTTTTGGAGGAATGGGCTGGTGAAGGCTGAAGACGTGTTTAGTGGGACGCTCTATCTCCAAAGATAACACCGCTGGACACGATCCGTTACCAAAGTCAATGGCCATCACGACTGGATAGTCGCCCTCGGGCTGAGGCGCCTGGGCTCTGGATTGCGTAGGGGTTGCGCTCTGAGATCCCGCGCTCGCGCCGGCAGACAGAGGCTGCTGGTTGGGGTTTGGGGGGTTGTAGATGCTTTGTTGGTAGGTGAGGCCACCTGGCTGATAAGTCTGTCCTGCCGGCGGAGCGCTATAGCTTGATGCGGGGGATCCAGCTGCAAAGCTAGGGTTGCTGTTTGTGGTATTAAAGGTGGTGTTATTGGTATTGTTGTCGTAACCCATGGTGCCTGTTGGATAGCCACCATTGACATTGGTGTGGTGCTGGTTGTTGAGAGCCATGGGGTTGAAGGCTGGGCTGGGAGCGTAGCCGCCTGGGCCGGGCTGGCTGGCCATCACGCCCGAGGCGGGTGGGTAGGCCGAGTAAGGGGGCGCTGTGGGGCTGCCTGCAGCATAGGCATTGGGATCGTAGCCGCCGTATGGATTCTGCTGGCTGGGCTGCTGGCCATAGGGCGACTGGCCGTACTGACTCATAAGGAATGCGACAAAGAGGATCGGCGATGAATCAGGAGGACGCGGACAGTGATCAGCGGAGTGTGGTGTGAAGAGCGACGCTGAGAAGAGGAGTGCGTCTGTGTGTGAGTGTGTGTGTGTGAGTTGTGCAGAGGACAAGGAGATCAATGAATTCAATGGCGAACGAAAGAACGAAAGAACGAAAGAATGAAAAAAAAAAATAAAAAAATACGTGAGCACTTCATGTGTTCGTGGGGCTGAGCGATGCGTGCGCACATGAGCAGCGCTTGATGTCCACAGGGCTGGAGACATGTCCTTCTGAACTGTTTTGACAATGCTGGATTTTAATGATGACAGAAGCAATACATAGACTGACGCGCAGCCTTTCTCCAAAGACCCACAGGACCATGCTGTTCCACTCTATGTGTGGACAATGCGAGCAACAAGGTCGCCGCTCGACAACGAGTCGCTCTCCTTGATCGGCACGTACTCGACCTTGCCCGCCACAGGCGCTGACACCACCGTCTCCATCTTCATGGCCGACAGGATGCAGATGGGGTCGCCCTCCTTCACCACAGTGCCCTGCTTCACCCGGATCTCAACCACCACACCAGACATGGGTGCGCCAATATCGCCTGCATTGCTGGGATCCGCCCTCTCGCGCGCAGTGTGCTCCACAGCCGCGTTCTTGTCCTGCACACCCACGTTACGGCCCTCACCGTTGAGCTCAAAGAACACGTCGCGCTTGCCAGAGGCGTTGATCGGCCCAACAGCCAGCAGCTTGATGATCAGCGTCTTGCCCTTCTCAATCTCGACATTCACCTCCTCGTTCACCTCCAGCTTGCTCAGGAAGTAACGCGTTGGCAGAACAGACAGATCGCCATACAGCTCCAGCTTCTGCCGGTACTCGTCAAACACCTTGGGGTAGATGGCCGCAGAGGACACGTCCACGTCGCGGATCGACTTGCCGTACTTCTTGGTCAGGCTCAGCTTCAGTCCCTGCAGATCAAACTCGCCCATGTCGGCACCGGGACGGCCCTCAATGCGAGGCAGACCACGGATAATCGCCGTGCGCAGAGGCTCGGGGAAGCCTCCATAGGGCTGGCCGAGGTAGCCCTGGAAAAACTCGACCACACTGGTGGGGAAGTTGAGCGAGGCGGCCTTGTCCACCACTTCCTGGCGACTCAGCGCGTTCGACACCATGAACTGTGCGAGGTCTCCGACCACCTTGGAAGAGGGCGTAACCTTGACAATGTCGCCACACAGCAAATTGGCGTCAATGTACGCACGCTTGATCTCGTTCCATTGAGTGCCCAGTCCAAGCTGCTGCGCCTGGAACATCAGGTTCGTGTACTGACCACCAGGCATCTCGTGCTGGTACACTCCAGAGTCCGCTGCACGCACATTGGCCTCAAATCCAGAGTACAGCAGACGTGCCTGCTCCCAGTAGCTGTTGATCGCAATCACATCCTCTTGGCGGATGCCAGTGCCCATGTGCGTGTGCTCCAGAGCCGACACCACTGCTCCCATCGAAGGCTGAGAAGTGATACCAGACATGACATCGATCGCCAAATCAACCACATCTGCACCAGCAGCAGCAGCAGCCAACATCGAGGCGACTCCCGTACCAGCAGTGTCGTGCGTGTGCATGTGAATGGGCAGGTCGGGGAAGCGCTTGCGGATGGCACCCACCAACAGGGTCGCTGCTGCGGGCTTTAACAATCCAGCCATATCCTTGATCGCCAGGATGTGAATGCCCTCATTGACGAGCTCCTGGACAAAGTTGAGGTAGTAGTCCAGGTTGTGCTTGGTGCGCTTGGGGTCAGAGACATCTCCAGTGTAGCAGACAGCGGCCTCGACAATACCACCTGCAGCCTTGACGGCCCTGATGCCCAGCCGCATGTTCTCAATGTAGTTCAAACTGTCAAAGATACGGAAGATATCCATTCCACTCTGCACAGCCTTGGCGCAAAAGTCGTAGATGACATTGTCGGGGTAGCTGGTGTAGCCCACAGCGTTGGCTCCACGGAACAGCATCTGGAAGGGAATGTTGGGGACCAGCTTGCGGAGCTGGATGAGACGGTCCCAGGGATCCTCATACAAGAAGCGCATGGCCACATCAAACGTGGCACCACCCCACATCTCGAGCGAGAAGGCGTTCGAGAGCGCGTGCGCGGTCGTAGGGGCAATGTTGAGGAGATCAATCGTGCGGACACGAGTCGCCAGCAAACTCTGATGAGCATCTCTCCATGTCGTGTCCATGACCAACACTCCAGGGTAGGAGCGAACAGCCTTGGCGAATCCCTCCGCGCCCTTCTCCAGGAAAACCTTGCGCCATCCGGTCGTAGGAGGAATGGCAACGTCGACAGCCTGGGTAGAATCGGCCACGCTAGATAAACTGGGAATCAACAGCTCCTTCTTCAACAGCGGTTCACCCTAGCAAATTGTCAAGGAAAGAGTATCACCAGCTGGTTAGCATGTTTCCTCTCTGAAAAGAGGCATGAATTCATGTTCCTAGATTTCGAGTGAGGATCCATAGAACTTACAATAAGACCCGCAATACTGGGGCCGTTGACAGCAACATCTCCAAGGTACGCAAGCAACTTCTGGGCACGGTTGAGTTGCTTGACGAGGTTGAAAAGGCCGGGAGTGTCGTCGATGAACGTGGTCCAGCACTTGCCCTGGATGAAGGTCTCGTGGGTGATGAGACGCTGGACAAAGGGAATGTTGGTTTTGACACCACGAATACGGAACTCGACCAGCGCACGGACAACCTTGCGTCTGGCGAGTTCATAGGTAGCGCCAGAGCAGGTCACCTTGACCAGCAAAGAGTCATAGTGAGGGGTGATGACTGCGCCGACAAATCCTTGACCACCGTCCAGACGGACACCATTTCCACCAGCCGATCTGTACACCTCAATCTTTCCTGTGTCAGGCTGGAAGTTCTGGGAGGGATCCTCGGTCGTGACACGGCACTGAATGGCAAAGCCGCGAATCTGGATTTTGTCCTGGGTTAAGCCAAGCTCGGGCAGCAGAATACCAGCGGCGATCTGGATCTGTGCGGCAACAATGTCGATTCCAGTAATCTCCTCTAAAAAAAATTGGATAATAACTGTGAGTGGGCGTACTATTGGCAAATATCAAGGTGACATGGAATGGAGGCAGGAGGGGTTCTTACCGGTGATGGTGTGCTCAACCTGGATACGGGGGTTGATTTCGATAAAGTAGTGGCGATCATGCTGGTCAACCAAGAACTCTGCAGTTCCGGCGTTCTTGTACTTGACGTGCTTAGCCAGCTTGATGGCATCGTTCAGGATGGCATCTCTGACCGAGGGGGTCAGGGACTTTGCTGGCGCAATCTCGACGACCTTCTGGTGACGACGCTGAACAGAGCAATCACGCTCAAAAAGATGGACGACGTTTCCTGCACTATCGGCCAAAAGCTGGACTTCAATGTGACGGGGCTTGTCCAGGAAGCGCTCGATGAAGACGGTGCCATCGCCAAACGCCTGCTTGGCCTCTGAGGTCGCACGCTCGAATCCCTCTGCAAACTCGGCCTGGGAGCGGACAACACGCATTCCACGTCCACCACCACCCATGGCGGCCTTAATGATAACAGGGAAGCCATATTCTAGAAAGAGAGTGCAAGCAAAAGGCAAAAGAATGAGTCGGGGCTCTGAAAGCAGAAACCACAATGCATTGTTTCTGAACGAGGCTCTTGCATACCTTTGACAAACGCCTCTGCCTCCTTGATCGATTTGATGGGACCGGGGGTACCAGGGACAACGGGAACGCCAGCGGCAATGGCTATGCACAACAAACGTGATGGACAAAAATGGCAAGCGTGTTATGACCTCATCCTGTAATTGCATATGTCTCCATCCGGCCTCTTCGGTTTCCTTGTCCGATCTTGAGATTATCTGGTTTTTTTTTCGACTGCAGCACCTACCAATGTCACGAGCCTTGGTCTTGTCTCCCAGAGCATCGATTACGTTGGCATCAGGTCCAACGAAGGCAATGCCGTTGTCGGCACACTTTTGAGCAAAGCCGGCGTTCTCACTGAGGAAACCATAACCGGGATGGATCATGGAGACATCATGCAGCTTGGCGATGCGAATGATCTCATCCTGAGCCAAGTAGGCGGCCACAGGGGTGAACTTTGAGGGATCGCCGATCTGGTAAGCCTCGTCGGCCTATGGGCGATAATGCCGGTCAAGGAAAGAAAGCAAAGGCACAGAGGGTGGGCAACGGGTTAGTCATGGTGAGATATGAACAGAGAGTAGGAAAAAGTGGATATCCGATCTTTTCTCTCGCTTTGCCAAAACGAGAATCTCCAGAAAGCAATGCAGCAAGATGCACCACACACATAAAAGCCGAAGGTGTCACCAAAGAAAGGGTACATCATCATCATGGGCCGAGGGCCGATTTTTCCTCAAAAATACAGGAGATACCATATCGGTGCGCAACAAAGAGATATACGATACAGATCGTTATCGATGATGTGCCTCTTTTTTTTTTTTTCTGACAACAAGGTTGGTTGTTCTTCTCCACAGAAAAGATAGCATTATCTCGCATCTCTTTATCTCGACCCTCGCTCATTATCAGGACACTCGGCTCTTGTTGTTGTGCATCTCTGACCACAGCACCGCGTGCACGTTTGGATAGCGCAGGGGCTGGGATAAGACGAGATCACACCAGGCAGCAGACGCAAAGGCCGATAATGAAGGGCGGCAACATCAAAAAAAAACAAGGTTCAGAGTGTCTGTATGACCCACCCCAACTCGACATCACATCACAGCCTGTACTCAAAGTCAGTCACACGTCTTTGTGGACACGCACAGTAAAGACTCGACACTGACCAAGGGACACAAGGGGCACTCGCTCGTAAAGAATAGAAACTCTAACCCCGCATTCTGAGCATCGCCTGGTTTGGACAGCCAGCTCAAGCGCCTCGTCCTCATCTCGGTGCGTATGCTGCTTCTGTCACAACCCGCGTCTGTTGACTGTATACCGCATAAGGGTATCGCCCATTCTTGTAGCTTGTCGCTACCCTTCATCCCCCCCTCAAAAAGCTTTTTTTTCCCTCTTTTTTCAAAAAGGCCGGTGAACGATAAAAATCCCACGATGGTTCTTACCTTGTAGCGATGCATCGAAAGCCTGTCCTCGTACGAGAACAGAGCGACGGTCTTCATGGACAGCTCGTGGGCAGAACGGAAGACGCGGATGGCGATCTCGCCGCGGTTGGCGACCATGACCTTCTTGAGGACATCGTCCGGATGCCCTGTGGTGGATCGGCGGATGGTATCGACCGAGTATTCCTGCTCGTGCACCATGGTAGTGTTGTGTGTAGGGTGGGGGTAGTGTGCAGAGTGGAGTAGGGATGGACAAGAGAAAGTCTACAGAGACCAGAGGACGAACGAGCTAAAAACAAAGGAAACGAGACACGAAGACGGATCGGTAGGCAGCAGCGGAGGACAAGAGGGAGAAAGAAGCGAGCGAATAAGTACAGGAGGAAGAGGACAGGACGAAGGGGCACCACGCAGTGTTGGGGAATGACGACAGGGACAGGATGGGGCGGATGGAGGACAGAGGCAAAGGGAAAAAGACGAATGAGTGAAGAGAAGAAAGAGGCAGGTAGAACGGGCTGGTTTTAAAGGCAGAGCAGAGGAGCGAGACCGACGGGGGTCGGGTCTTGTTGGGCTGGGCGTGTGCTGGGCTGGGCGTGCTGGTCTCTGGTCTGGCCTTGCGGCAGACACTCTCATGCCATGCAGCAGGCGCACATCACACACATCACACACATCACACTCTCTCTCCATCCCGGTGGGGTCATCGCCATCGCCATCGCCATCACCATCCCCATCCCCTGCATGCACTCCATCTCTCTTGACGTGCAGGGGAGGTCCTTCTACAGCAGTAGACTCTACATCCTTCCAGTCACCCAGCCATCCAAGATCACTCGACGCGCCGACAGCAACATCAAGTACAACGGAGCGAGGAGGGCGTCCGAGATAGATGACTCCAACAGTGGGCCGGGGAACTGCTGCAGCTACTTTCTTTTTTCATCCCACAACGACCGGATCGGAGCATTCCCCCTTTTCCTCTTTGTAATCAGGTGCTTAAGCCGTCGATCGGACCCGTTAATATAACAATGGCCAACAGACCCTCATCGGACATCACGTTCGACTCTCTCTCAAGGCCGCGGTTCACGTCCAACGATCGAAGCATGTGCCTTTTCTAATGCCTCCCCAACATTCCCCCCAGACAGAAGCCTCTAAACTTAAGGAAACAACTCTCTTGGGTCGCATAGACGTGTGGTGTGTGGTGGGGCCCCGAGCGCGAAAGGCGAATTGGATCTTCCAGTCCCAGTCATAATGTCTAGTACCAAAAAGAAAAAAAGTGTTCAGGCACAACGTACGTATACTTTGCTGCTGTTGTGCTGCCGACATGTATTAGTCTATCCATGTACCACACCGAGAGTATGGCTACTGCTGGCTGCGAAATAACGCGCGTCAGTTCTCTCTTTTTTTTCGCCGGAATGCTCAATGACCCATACCGCGCCGTATGATACTTTTTTTTTTACATTTTTTGTGGGGTCAAGAACGACAACGGCCAGAAAAATCAAACGTGCTCGAGCCTGAGGGCACAATGAAATGCAGCAACAACGGGAGCCAATCGAGTCTATAGAAAAGTGATCCGACCAACCAAGCCCTGGTTGGCCTCGCCGACTACAAAAAACACAACCCAACCCCAGGGCTAGAAGGTCAACAACGGAAGGGGAGCCCTACTGTACGGTTACCCCGACAAAACAAAAAAAAGAGAGAGTCGGTTTTCTTATTCTAAAAACTTGGCCCTTGTGTTATAAAAAGATGTGTTGGGCACCGTTTTTGCAGAACAGGTACGACGAGCACGAGTACCACAGAGAAGCCCTGTCATGAAGGTCTTGACTGAAAGAATAGAACGAATAAGAGTGACTCACTCAAACGCTCACTAGCTTTTTTTTTACTTTCTATTTTCTGTCCACGGACACAAAAAAGTAACATAAAAATAATAAGCATTCGCAGGCATACCAGAACAGGACAGACATGTGCGAGTCTTGCCAGTCAGTGTGTACAGCAAACCGACCACCCCCCCATCATCACGCCATCTTGCACTTCGTGGCAAACATACACATGTCGAGAATAAAGACCGGACCCATCTTGTTTTCGTGTGCATTCCCGCTCCTGGTTCTTCCGATGGGGTCTATGCTTGATCGATGAACAGCAAAGAGTCCGATCTTCCTTTCCAAAAAAAAAACATGGCTCGTACGCATTTGCATCTGTGTCACAATTGTACGATCCACTCTCTGTAAACCGGGCCTGAGATCGGAGATGGAAGGGACAGCGGAAAGCAACTTTACTTTCCCACGGCTTTCTCCTCCAAGACCCCCTTCCTCCCCTACCCTCAAACTGTATAGCACTTTTTCTTTTGTGTCTCTGTACATGTAGATGCTTGTCTTGCACGTAGCGAGGCCGACTCTGGCTGAGACAATTCATTGCATTGCATTGCATTGCATTTGCACCTCGCCCTGCCTTGAGCTACTGATGCTGTTGCACCAGGTCAAACCTCCATCTCATAGCCCTGTAAACAACCAACATCCTTTTTTATTCCAGCGCGCTCAGTTTTCCGATACTGCCCGGCTAACCTGCATCTGAGACCAGCTCCCTGCACCTCCAGCTCTTGTCTTTTCATTTTGGCACATGCTTGCGGCAAGTTGGGTTAGGCTGTTGGATCCTTGACGCGAGGCGTGGACGTGCGCACAGACATAAAAGCTGGGGAAGACACTCGTTTTCGTCGCCGTGAGGTGTGATCCTACAGCAAAGTGCATAATGGATGAACTTGACGCGTTCTCAGACATCATTCAGCCGTGATGGTTGACTGTGGCCGGAGCATGCACCTGGCTGAGGTCAAGAGGATGCGCGAGAGAGGAAAGTGCGTGGCGAGGGGTTCGGGTCGATCCCTTATGCATGAATACACACTGAAACAGATGCCAAAGTGCCAAAGTGTGACGCATTCATCCTTCCCTCCTTTCCACTTTCACCCACAAGCTCACACATGCGATTTTCCACTACACCCACACCCCAGGTCTGCTTTCTCTGTTGCACGAGTACTCGTATGGTTTATAGGGTGGCATTTTCAAGGTCGTTATGCATCTCTATTACTGGAGGGGTCCAATGATCAGCCAGAACTGGTTTGCACAGATCGAAGCAACAAGCTACAATGCAGTGCCTATGCAGCGACCTTGAGAAGAGCCTGGAGCGCCTTGCTGCCAGATTCCAGGTGCCCCTTGTGTTCATGACGGGCACGGGCCTCGTCCTCCAAGCGCTCCTTCTCCAGAATCTCAGGGCACTTGGCCCAGGTCGGGAGGAGGTGACGGACAAAAAAGCTCACTCGTGGCACTTCAACCGTCTTGCCGGCCACTCCCTCCTCCATCTTGCGTGCAGTCTCGACCACATCCATCTCTTCGCCCTTTCCAGCCGCTGCCGCCTCTCCACTCATCCTCGACAACTCGGAGAGTCGAACTCGGTTGTTGAACAGCGATGGCCAGCGCTTTCGGATCCACGACTCGCGCCATTCCGAAAAACTACAGGAGCCTGAACACACCTTCTGCCGTTCCCGATCCCCCTCGACCATCTTTTCTCGCAGGGATCCATCCATGGTCTTAAACATCGTGACCATGTCCAGCTTTGATAGGGTGGCGGCCTCAAACAGGGAGTGCGTGAGCTGGATCATCAACATGTACACCACCGTTTGAAGCACAAGTTCGTCCTGAATGATGGTCTGTCTCGGGCTTGCAGCCAGCTCGTCCTTGGGCATGACTAGATATGTCTGAGCAAGCCTCCGCTCTGTGTGTGCCTTGAGTTCACGGCGCATCTGCTCATCTACCTCGTCCTCCAGTCGTGCCGCCTCGTAGCGAGCGAGAAGTTCGTTATTGCTGACATTATCATTTGAATGATCCCGTTTCGGATCTACGATCGCTTCTGGGACTTCCACACGATTGATGAAAAGATTCCAATCGCCATCAAACGGCACAAACGGCTGGAAACACGGCTGCGACAGATCAGCGGCGAGTGCGGTATTCGATTGAGTCGGGGGTGCCTGCATGTTGTTGTCGCTTTGACTGGTGTTCCCCGTAGGCAATGGTAGTGTGTTGGGCCACTCGACTGGCTGTTGAAGAGATGTGCCTATGTTCGGCACGGCGGCTGTGTTGCTGGCGGCTGCACCTGTGCTAGGGAAGGACTCTGTGTGTGGGTGCAGAAGGCTGGCGAGCAAGTTGGCTTGGTCCTTGGACATATGCCCACTCGTAAAGAGCGACTGAGAAAACCTTGCAGTCTCCAGTTCCTGTCGTAAAAACTGACAGTTGAGCTCGGATTGAATGAGTCGCCGTTGGAGATCCGCTGCCTCCCGACGCGCCTCTTTGACCTGATTCTCCAATGTACCAATGTACTCTGTTTTCAAGGGATAGCGGTTGTGGTGAGTAGAGCTGTCGAGCTATCACTTTCAGCCCTGCTTTTCACCCAGTTTCAAGCTGTCATACTGTCATACCTTTCCGACGGACACGAAAGTTGCGGGCGGATAACTTGTTTCGAAGCTGTCGTCGTTCTTTGCTCGTCATGTTTTTCAGTTCGCTTTCACTGGGCTGGAGGGGATCGGCACCGTTGATCTCCAAGTCCTCAGAGTCGCTATCCATATGTATGTTGTCCTTGATCGGTGGTGATGGGTATATAGGGTTACGTTCGCTTTTGTCAAAGGAGGACGAAGGCGAATTGGATCGATCGGATGAACTGCCACGATGTGCTGAGGAAGGCCGGCCTGCGGCAGTGGAGCTACTTTTGCTGTTCTCCTGCATGATATTGCTGAAGAGAGTAGACGAGAGGAGTTGGTGCTGCTGTTGATAATGCATCTGCTGCAGCTGCTGAAACTGCTGCACCCAGACATCCAACGGTGCTGCAGAGGAAGCACTTGCAGTGACCGTTGGCGCGGCTAGGGTCATTGGGGGTGTGCCTGTGATAGCGGATGCTGTGGCGGTTGAGGCAGCGACTGAAGCGGTGACTTTTGGCTGGATGGGCATGACCGTGCGCGTTCTTGAGGGAGTCTGCTTGTAGGAATAAGGTGTGGAAGGCGACAGAGTAGGCAATACGGACGCCGTTTTCTTGCTGCGTGGATGTGATGCCTCTTGCGAGGCTGCTACTGGAGCAGACACGGTAGCCGCAGAAGTGGTCGGCAGAGTGGGGGCAGCGGAGTAGTTGCTGAATGGGGTCATGTCCTGGTCCAGCAGATAGTGCAGGAGGTTGGAGTCGTACGAAGGGTCATTGTTGTTTGATTGAGCCATGGCAGCTTGAGAATTGCGAGCTTGAGGTTGTTGAGGAGTGCTTTGAATGTCGAATGTGGGCGATGTGTTGGCGACTGCTGCAGGACGGAGAGATGGAGAGAGAGAGAGAGAAAGAGAGAAAGAGATGGAGAGAGGAAAGACAAGATGAGAGGCAAGAACGGTACAGGGAGAGAAAAGAGAGAGAGAAGAGGGACCGAGGATGCAAAAAGGCTATTTACGACCTTGTTTGCCTGCAGAGCGGCAAACGCCCGTCTGCCGCAGGGCCGCAACAGGGCCACTGGAAAAAGGCAGTCCACCGGCAAAACCTTTTCTCCTCATTCCCTGCCTCTGATTGGCCAGAAGAGCCAAGGCCGCGCGTCCCCCGTCAGAGAACGCACTGTCAGTGGATGGTGATAAGAGCTGACTTTGTCTCTTTCCCTCTGCGCTCGTGCACTTGCCCCTAGATGAGAAGAGGAACGATCTGCAGGCAGGCCAGTGTGGGCGTATGAGGGGCGCTCAAGCCAAGCCTAGGAAACACATGCATTATCAGGCACAGCTACTACTGGCTGCTGAGCATCATGCTCTCCACTGTTCCCGAGGACGCGGGTCTCCAGCAGGCGCATGATGCGCCAGGTCGACATCGCCCAATGCCCAGGTGCGGAATATTCCGCAATCAAGGAGAGGCATCAAGGTGGGAAACGGGGGATGTACGATATAAATAAGCGCATTACCATTTGCATATTCCTGGAGGATAACGCCAACTGTTTTGTGGTTTTTTTTTCTATGCATGTCTAGAATCGTGCACTGTGCTCGCGCTTGCTAGCATAGTAGCTTAGTAGCAGCATAGCAGTCATAGTAGCATAGAAGGAAGCAAGAACGCTGGTCGTGAGGTGCGGCACAGCGACATCGTGCCAGAGTGGATTCTATAAGGCCCGTCTGCTAAGAGGGATCGTGTTTGGATCTAAAAAGTGATCCGAGCTTGTCATCATGGCGCAGGCCTGCCCGATAGCTCAGTCGTGTCCATCAATTGTCTGCGGCTTCTCCTTTTCAGCTCCTCACCTCATCCCGAACCCAACTCACCCCGTCTTTCGCTCCCTTTCCCCTTGCAAAGGGATAGACCTTGTACCTAAACAGAGCGAGACAGAGCGTCGTGTATGCGGCCCTTCAGCTAACGGCTTGTTACTCTGGTGGAAGCATCTCTCTCTGCCGCTGTTGTGCTTCCAGGATGATGTCCCTTTATCATGCCCACATACCCTTTTGTCTTGTCGCCCTTCGGTCTATTATAACAACAAAAAACGAGGAGGTGCGCTTTTTTACAAGAAAGACGGGTCCAATGCTGTCAAAGGCTGGAGCTATAAAGCCCGTCTGTGTGTTCGGGTTGAGGTAGCTTTTGGCCCACCTCCACTCTCTCCCTCTCTACAATCTCTCTCTCGCATCCATATTCACATCCACATCGCATCGCATTCACATCGCATCGCATCCACGTCACATCCACATCATATCCTTTCTCGCCATCCTGCCTTGTTGCCGCTCATCCTCCATCCCACATAGTCCACACCGCTGTGCGCAGACAGCTCACAAAGTCGCCACACGTCAAACGTCAAAATCGATGATGTTTGATAAGCCATCCAACGTCATGGCCTCCAACATCACCACATCCACAGCTCCTTCTCCTACCCTCACCCACAGACAGCACAAGAAGCGGCCCTCCTCAACCTTCTGCATGCAGGCCCCAGAATTTGGGGATCCTTTTTTCAACGGCCACTACCTCACCACACCCTTCCGGCCCCATGACAACAACAGCAGCACATCACTAGAGCCCTCGTCGAAACGCAGGCTCGTCAGGAGGCCCTGGACAAACGGTGAGCAAGAGTCTCTCTATGTGGCTGTGGAGAGGCTCAAGCTCTTTGGTCGCTGGCATGAAGTCAAGGCGCGCATGAATCTGGACCGGACGTTAGCAGAGATTGAAGAGGAGTATACCCGTCTCTACGCCGAGATCCCCGATACAGATGACGAGAAATGCACAGACCGCACTCCTGAAGAACAGGACCCCGACCAAGAAGATTACTCCCTCCCTACTCCCTCCCTCACAGCCACATCATCGGCCACCCCAAGTGCACGGTCTTCACAGGATAATATTGCTAGTCTCTTTGATCGATCCAAGTCACTTTTACGGGACCATGCGACCCCGGCCGTAGAGCAGCCACCTGAAGGAGACGACGAGGACGAGGTAGAGGACGAAGACGAGGAACAGCACCATCCCCAGTATCATCAGCAGACTGCGTTCGGTGCGCGGCCGCCTCGCATGGTCCGCGTTTGGACCCTGGAGCAGTCTGAGAACCTCAAGAATCTCATTGAGGTCTACTTTCCAGGAGCCTACCGCATCAACTGGGTGTGGGTGGCTGCCCAGATGGGCAACGCATTCACAAGAAAGCAATGCAAAAACAAGTGGGAGATCATGCGTCGCCGCATGGGGAGCGAGGATGAAATCAATCTGCTCAAGCGCGGCTACGAAGAGTTTGGGCCTTCGTGGGGTCAGATCCAAGAAAAGTATCTTCCAGAACGGTCGAGGGGTGGCATCTCCATCATGTGGGAGCTTCTTGAGACACGCGAGGCTGAACAGGCAGCAGCAACAGGATTAGAGGGATCAACGGCACCAGGGACCGCTATAGTGGCTTCACGGGGTACATACCACAAAAGGCATCAGTCCTTGTCTGCAGCAACCAAGGCTTCCTCGCGGTACATCCACTCTCGAGAGCCATCCAAGCACAGTTTTACTCAATGTGGCGCAGAATCAAAGCTGGAGCGACGTGGGTCTGCCACCATGGATATCGACACCATCATGGGGCCATCCTCCAAGAGCGGGGACGCTTCCTTTAGTAGCACCATGGCTGCAGACACGGACAAAAAACCTGCATCTTTTGGTCCAAGTTACAGTCAGGAGAGGAATAATAAACCGCCTACGATGTTGAATGCGACCCGACATGCACGCCATCGGTCGGATGCGACTTGGAATATGACCAAGAAGACACCTGGTCTGAGTCGCCATGCGCGCCATGGATCCGACACGCTTTCCTGGAACCCTCCATCACAAGAGCTGTGGGCGGACCGGAGTCATCCCATGACTTGGACAGAGCCTCTCTCACGGCGACTGGAGGACCTAGTGAGGCAACACTTTCCACAGCACCAAAAGGTGAATTGGGCCAAGATCTCGTCGCTGATGGGCTCTAATCCGGCTGTGTCAAGGGATCAGTGCAAGAGGCGGTGGTACTTAATATCGCAACAACAGCAACAACAGCAACAACAACATCAGCAGTTACAGCAGCTACATCAGCAGAGACCAAGTGAACAAGTGTCCGAGATGAGCATGATTGTAGAGGCAGATGACTCGATGGGTCCAGAGAGCCATGAGGACAGCGCAAAGGCACCTCTCCTAAGCGGGCTCGGGATCTATGGCGGTGGGGTTGGGTTTGAGGAGAGGCGAGTGTCGTGGGGAGGGCGATAGTCGCTGTGCAAGGCTTGCTACACTGATAGAAAGTAAACCATTGCGATAGAATTTTTATTACTGTGTGCGTATTTCTCCTGGCTGTGCTGTGCTGTGCTGTGCTGTGCTGGACTGTTCCTGACGATCCCTCTGATTCACGACAAGCGATGATCCCTCTTTCACACATACAGGTACGGGACGCAGTGCAGTTAGCTGGTGCTGTTTATTGGACAAGAAAAGACACATAGAACCGCTGGAGAAATGTTCTTGCTACTTCCGAGTGATATCGCACAACGTGCCTCTGTGCAGGAGTTTGGGCTTTGGACTGATTCAAGATGCCCATGGTGTAATTTCTATGGCTGGCACCTGTGCTACCTCTTCTCTCTACAAAAGATGGGGGGCTGTTATGTTGTGATCGGATGGACGATGAAGTTTGTGCGTCTATTGGCCCACTTGGACCAGTGGGGTCTATTTTTGGACTTTTGGGTCAGGGCAACATGCCTGTCAGTGGCACTGCCACAGTGACACCGACCCTGCAACGAGGAGCCTCACGGTGAACAAGGCGCATCTGTTTCGTCACTAGACCATAACGAGCGAGTTGCAAGGCGCGTTGGTGTCTGGGTTGGGCTGTCTGATTAAAGAGTACTGTACAATGGTGCTGCACTGAAACCAAGAATGGTGAGAGCTGAGCCTGACACGGTTAAGGCTTTGTCGAGACAGAGCGAACCTTGAGGTGGGTGACGACGATCAGGCACGCGGAGTCCTCAATGGCATTGAGGTCAAGCTACAGTAAAGGGAGAGAAAGAGAAACGGAAAGAGAGACGGAAAGAGAGAGAGGTAGAGGTAGAGGTAGAGAGAGAGCTCCGCGAATGCTAAAGTGGCCAAAGGCGCTGGTTTGGGCTGTTGTGATCCGCGGGGATATCCATCGTCCGATACACCCTGTCGGTCTGGAGCCAGAGAGTATTTTAGTGCCCAGGCCCTTTCTGTTTTGTCTTTTTCTCTCGTCCCATTTTCGTTTTCTCTCCGTCAGTAGCTGCTAGTCCCGAGTCCTCTGTCCATTGCTCTTGTATACCCCACTCGCTGCAGCGCCGCCTCTCTCCTCTCCGGTCGTCGTCGCCCCGCCTTGCACGCACTTGCACACACGCATACCTCTCCAGCCGTCTATCTCCCCGGGATCATGTTCTCGTCCATGCGCTTCAAGGCCCGGACAAGGTCCTTGTTCCTCTCCTACGTCAAGGACTGGGGTCTGGTGATTGTGGTCCTGGCCGTCTTCTCATACGTCGACACGCTCGAGCCCTTCCATCGCCAGTTCTCTGTCCAGGACATGACCATCCAGCATCCATTCGCAAAGAAGGAGACGGTTCCCATTTGGATGGCGTTGGTAAGTGCTACACTCCACCTTCTCCCGATTGTCTCTTCGCGAATGGTCGTGTGCCAATGTATTGTTTTTTTTTCTTCATGGTGTGGGGCTGATCTGCAGCTGTAACCACATCGCGCGGTCTGTCCCACGCTGCTTCTCATGCTTAATCTCGCTGCAGCCCTGGAGCATGAAGAATGAGGTTACTGACGGCATTTTTTTTTATCTTTGTTTCTCTGTTGATTCAGGTGCTTGCTTTTATTCTCCCAGCTGTTATCATCGGGTGTATCGCGCTCCTCAAGCGAAGATCGTACACGGATTTCCACAACGGAATACTCGGCCTCTTTCTTTGCCAAGCACTCGTTCTTATTGTAACTGACAGCATCAAGGTAAGCTACCATCCTCTCGGCGGACTTTTCTCCTTGCGATTCTGGACGTCGAGTGCGGTGAAAAAAAAGGGGGTGGGGGTGTGGACTAACCTAACAGGAAACAGCCTCCTCGGGAGGGAATCATGCATTTGTCACAATTTCCCGCGCAGCAAACATTACATAACGTGAGCAATGTCCGGAGGGTGTTTATTTGTGGACTCACACCCTTCGGGAGCTATCTACACGAAACGCCAGATGGATGACGCCAACCCGAACTACAACTCTCGGGTCGATACAACGCGGCTGTAGCTTGTGGTTGTTCTGGATCTTTACTTTGCAACGAGACAAATCGTACTCACGGCTGTTGCTTACTTCAAAACTTGATAGATTGCTGTTGGAAGACCTCGTCCCGACTTTCTCGATCGATGCCTCAACTTGTACGATAGCGAAGCAGCGGGCCAACCATTGGCACTGCTCTCGGACCCTATCAACATGTTATCCAACTCGACCATTTGCACCAGGACAAACTTGCTGAGAGATGGATTCAAATCGTTCCCCTCGGGACATTCGTCGTTTTCGTTTGGCGGGCTGGGCTACTTGTCCATGTTTCTTGCAGGCAAACTCCATCTGTTTGACGAGCGCGGCCATATCTACAAATCGGTCGTGGTTCTGGCGCCTCTGATCGTCGCTGCTTTGATCGCAGCCTCGCGCGTGGATGACTATAGGCACCATTGGCAGGATGTCACTGTCGGAGCATTCATCGGAGCAGTGTTTGCCATCTTTTCATACCGTCAATACTACCCTTCCTTGGCGAGTGCCAAGTCTGACTGCCCATTCGCGCCTCGCATTGGCAAGGACGAGCATTTGCCGACGGCACTGTTGCCCCATCACCATATTCACCGACACGACCACGATGTCGTTGAAGCGGAGGACGAAGTACACCGGGAGTCGTTTCTGAGCAATGTAGTGGTAGCGGGTGCAAATCGATCCCACGATTCTTTGAATGGAACGAGTCTGCAGGATATGAATGGTAATCAGAATGGCGCCAAGCTCAACAGCACGTCGGGGTATGGTTATGATCAGCAGCGTAATGGAGGTGGACAACGTAACGATGGATACTTGGGATCGTCGTCCTGAGCAGGATGAGACAACTCTAAAACGATAAAAAAAAAGTTACGGCCCGCGCCAAGTTCAAGTCATAGCCTATCTACCATTCTTTAGTGTTTTTGTAATATGTTGAAGTAAAGAAGACGTTCTCTGAAAAAAAAACTATCTCAGCCGCGTGTTTTTTTGAAACCGCCAGGAATTTGTTCCGCGTGGGAAGAAGCAGTGTTGAGCGCGGTATTTCGTGTCAACGGCCATGCCATTACATTGCATTGCATAAGATCAGTCCACCTGTACTGTATTTGAGCTAGTAAAGTCTGTGGTAGTCTACATATGCGTATCGGAACATGTACGGGCTGTTGGGCTGTTGGGCGGAGGCATGTCACTTGTATATGCCTTTTCTGCGGTTACGAGACATGAAAGATACTAACATCATGGCGCATATTCCCTCAAGGGTGCAGCAACTTCCTCGGAGGAAGACAGGAACGCGAGACAGGCTGCTGGAAAGGCGCCTTCCAGCGACTCAAAAAAAAAACGCCCATCAGCGCAAAAAAAAAAAAAAAAAGCCCACCAGCAAAGGGAAGAACAAAGGGCGTCATAGGGGAGTGCGTCGCAATCCACCTAGGCTTGGGACGGTGCATCCTTTCTCCAACGCGTTGCATAGCGGGTCTTCCTCTGGGCGATCCACAAACGTCTTTGAGTTTGAGTTGTGTCGACGATTGCTCAAAAGCTGCTCTATGGGTATTCGGCATACAGTGATCTATACATGTCCTCTTGTTTTGGCTTAGGCATACATGGCGCCCTTGGGTGGATCGAACTTTTCCTTTTTGCGCTGCTGTTGCTGATAAGCCCTGAAGCGTTTTGCAGACTTGTCAATGATCAAGCCAGCGATATTTCCGGTGCCCTTGGCGGCGCAATAGATGACAAGGATAACGATGAGGAGTGGGATTCCAATGAGGAGGGCCCAGACGGTAAGAGAGAAGGTTTTCTGAAAGAGAGTACTCTGCAGGATGTAGGACTTGAGCGACATGATTGTTTGTCCTTTTGACCTAACATTGGGACCAACACAATGGAAGGAAAAAAAGAGATGTTTTATGCGAGTGATGAGTTGCGTTGTTGCAATGGCGTCTTTTTCCAGGTTGTGATAAAAAATGGGAGGGTTTAGCGAGAAAGCTTTACACAGTGCCGGTGCCAAGTGTCGTTATTTTTTTCTTTCTCTTTTTTGCTTGAGGACAGATGTAAGAATGCAAGGACGAGGATGAGGCGATGTCCACAAGAGGCAGAGTGTTGCAGCAACTGGACTCTAAAGCCAGGGCCAACTCAACCGAGCGTGGCTTTTTGGAAGTGCCCTACCGAGTTGGCGGACACTAGTCGCGTGCCTATTGGCCGGGTGGCAGATGCACGTTCATCAGAGACACGATCTCAGGGACACGAAAGCATGATTAAAAAAGATCAACGCGAGGAAGAGAAAAGGAGAACGAAGATCGAGGCTCTCGGTATAGTGCCCCGAGTTAGTTCTCTCACCCACGCGTTGAATGATATATGTCATAACGAGGTGCTCATGCTACAACCTACCTGGTATGTGTAAAGGTTGTTATTGCTCTTTTTGATTTCAACTGCGATCCAAAAAAGCATGGCGAGTCGAGTGTTTACACTAAGGGCAAACGAGCACCTGGCTGCTGTGAGTCTGCGACCAAGTGCAGACCCACTTCCATATTACAGAATGCATTTGAACAGCTGTCCTCGTCGCAAGGTTCTACAAGAGCGAGCAGGCGGTATGTGGCTGATACAAGATGCCCCTGCATATTCATGCTCACGATAACCATTGGAACTCAATGCTCCAGGCACAAAAGATGGACCGAGGGCGAAGATAAAGATTGTATACCGTTCCCACGCTCGTAATTATTTTCGTACCTTGTTCTTTTCTTTCTCTCCATCGATACACCCACTCTTCCAAAGAGCGCCAAAATTGCAAACAAGAACCTGTAAGTGTGAGATTCCGCTTGAGGATGGAGTCGGGTGTAGTGATAATGAGCTGCACTTTCCCCACAAACTTCATGCTAATCCACTATGGTGACCTTTGATATCTTGCCGGGACTTGACCGCCTTTGACCACCAAGGAATCGAACTCTCGCGCACAAAGACATTGTTCCTGAGCCATCTCAGACCGACAGATACTGCCATCGCTCTTGGAGAACGCTCTCTCGTGTCTCTCTCCAGGTATTGCAAGACCCATGAACACACGCAATTGAAATAGCCATGGATACTTGCATGGTCGCTAACATGATCAGTTGTGTTTACTTGATACGTTCCTTAGTGCCACTCTCGTTGGACCTCTTTGTGACATTTTGGATTCTTCGTTTGTTCTCCTCTTGTCGTCAGTGCGGTAGCTTCGACTCTACTAAGGTAAGAGCAACCAAAAGCTTTGCATAACTATTATCCTCATTCACTCATAGCAAGCGCTGACCGTTTGTTTCTCTGGGAATGGAGGCAGCATCAAGACAACTGCCATGAGCAATCTACTCAATAGTTCACCACCCGACATTGGGAGATCTGCCCCCAACTCATTGACGCCGTCATTGACCGCCCATGCTCGATCTCTCAGCCATGGCGCCGCAACTGTATCGTCTCAGCAAGCCAGCTTGAGTTCCGATGGCGAGAGTATATCCCTCTCGTCCCAAAAAACTAAAAAGCGGGACATATTTCGAAACCTCTTTCGGTCAACCAAACATGTGGTTAAGGTCACGATCCAAGATGGTCCATCTAAGACAGAGATCCGCCACGCTCAAACTGCTAGCACCGACATCACCTCTGAAGTCTACAGCCTCGAAGTCAGCAGCTCTGGAACTGGGTCACAGCCCACGATCGGCAAGACTGAGGCTCGTTGGAATGTCTTCTCGGAGAACGTATCTAAATCTTCCACTAGAATCACATTACCAAAGCTTGACGCGCGCATCGACAGCACATCCCAGCTCGCCTTGTTCATCAGCCGTCTCCCAAGGAACACGACTTTCCCCTTGCAGCGCGAAGGTCTCGAGAGTGTCTCAGATCCCACGAAAGAAGCGCCGTGGACCACGCCGTCCGATGATACACAGCAGGAATGGATCAAAGCTATTGAAGAGAATCCGATCAAGCAAGAGCACCTTCGATGGTTGGGGTCACGCATCGTTGAGGAATTTATCAAGCATGCTGTCAAGGATCCGGTCGCAGTGTCTGAAGTCGTTCTCCTTGGCTCTGTCCTCGATCAGGCACACTACCGCAAGTTGCTCAATTGCTTCATTGCGCAGCTCCAAGAATCCGTTCTTCTAGATGTTGATCTGCTCCAAGGTCTCGTCCAGCTGGTCCAGTGTGCCGCGCCGGCGTATCTTGACGCCGATGATCTTGTCAAGATCTTGAGTATTCTGAGAAAACGCCTTGGAGACACCCATCAGCAGTCGTCGGAGCATCAGTACCATTTAACCTTGGCTGTCTCGCGCCTCCTTGATGTCATGGCTGAGCCAGAGCACAAAGTCAAAGATCTACCTCGTGTCGAGGAGAAGGAACCCCTGGCCTCAGTTCTTTCAGGATTGCAATCCAGCTCGGACCCTTATCTGATGTACCAAGCGCTGTACGCATTTCAAGCCTTGCAGTATGTTCCTGACAACGAGTCCGCTCTTCAAGCCATCGTACGACACTCCCTAGGAGCCGCAGAGAGCCTTATCAAGGTGTCGGGAGTCATTCAGTTGAACTTTGACGGCCTACTCGAAGGGCTCAAGCAGATGCAAAAGACTGTCGAGGAGACTTATGGGATTGCCAAGTCCAGCTACGAAGGCATCAGCTCGTTGATTGACAGTGGGCGTGGACTGTTCGATAGTCTCAGAGCGGGCCTTGTCTCTGGCCACAAGCATCCATGGTACCCTGCCGTACTTACCGTTACAGCTCTCTGTCGGGCAGGCCAATTGGTCTATTTCAGCAAGCTGGTTCGAGAGGCTCCTTGCCGTCGTGATCCTCGATTCCAATGGGGTGTAAGCCAGCTCTTGGGCGAGATCGCGATTGACGATGAATGGGAGTCCTGCATCCGTGAGCAAGCTGTCAGTTTTCTGGAGGATCTATACTTGAATGATGCCGATTGGGCTCAGGACGACAGCGTCAGGTCTTGGATGCTGACCATTCTCGGCAAGATCTCGGAGGTGCCTGATCCTGCGGTCAGAGACGTCGCCCTTGCTTTTCTGCAGGTCCCAATGAACAATGGCTCCACCATCGTCACGCATCCCTACCCACTGAGGTCTCACCTCCCTATCCCAATGAAGTCGCCACTTCTGGCCCTAGTCCAAGATATTCCTTACCTTGAGTACGATCTCAACGATCTCCGGGTCAGACGACTCAGAGAGTACAACCAGACCGTGTACATCCCTCCTAAGGCCAAGGCCAACCTTCAGGCTGCTGACGAGGATGCTCTACCGCTCATGGATACCATCAAAGAGTTCCTGGAGAGCGACGGACAGGTGTTCTTGATACTAGGCGATTCAGGAGCAGGAAAATCAACATTCAACAGACACCTTGAACACGAGCTTTGGAACGACTACAAGCCAGGTGGCCACATACCGCTCTTCATCAACCTGCCTGCTGTGGCCAATAGCTACGAGGATATCATTGGCAAACAATTGCGGTTGCACGGATTCAAGGAGGACAAGATCAAAGAGATGAAGAAGAATCGGAAGATGATCCTGATTTGTGATGGTTACGACGAAACCCAACTCAAGGTCAACTTGCACTCGGAGAATATGCTCAATCAAGAGGGACAAGCAGACACAAAAATGATTATCAGCTGCAGGAGCACCTATCTTGGACAGGGCTACCGCGACCAATTCCGTCCTCAACAGAATGATCGCTACAGCACCTCTGCAGCGAACCTGTACACGGAGGCCGCCATTGTTCCTTTCTCAAGAGACCAGATTGGGGACTACATTAATCAGTTTGTGCGAGATCCAGAGGTACACAAGCTGATTGGTGATAGACCCGTCTGGAGCGCTGAGAACTATATGGATAAGCTGAGGTCGATCCCCAACTTGATGGAGCTGGTCAAGAATCCGTTTCTCCTGTCTCTATCGCTCAGAGCGTTGCCTGGCGTGGTCAAGGACGGGACCGATATCACCAAGATCAAAGTCACTCGTCTGACTCTCTACAACTCTTTTATCGATCAATGGCTGGACATCAGCGAACGACGACTAAGGACGATCAAGTTCGCCGCTGATGAGAAGAACGCACTGCAGGATCTACTTGAAGAAGGATTTGTAGACACGGCCATTGCCTTCTTGAAAAACCTTGCTGCAGCCGTCTTCAAAGAACAGGACGGAAATCCAGTTGTCCAGTACATGCCACTGAGTGACAAAGGGACGTGGAAGGTACAGTTCTTTGGATCGCAGCCCCTCGCCACGCTCTTGAGAGAGTGCAGTCCGCTGTCGCGTTCAGGTATCCAGCACCGGTTCCTCCATCGCTCGTTGTTGGAGTACTTTTACTCCCGGCACATACGAGAAACCAGTGAGTCAGATGCAGTGTCTGATATTTCTCGAGATCTGGCCAAACACCCTCTAAGCCAAAGGACCCTTGTCAGCGAGCCGTCGATTGTCCAATTCCTAGCCGAGCACGCCCAAGACGATTCTGGGTTCCGACAACGACTTCATCAATTTGTCGAGCAATCGAAAACAGACGTTTCGGCTAGCCAGGCAGCAGCCAATGCCATCACTGTCTTGGTTCGGGCTGGTGTGACATTCATTGGGGCCAATCTAGCAGCTATCAAAATTCCAGGCGCGGACCTGAGTGGCGGACAGTTCGATTCAGCTCAACTACAAGGAGCAGATTTGAGAAGCACCAACCTACGCAATATCTGGTTGCGTCAGGCAGATTTGAGCAACACGCTGATGGAGGACGTCCGATTTGGCGAATATCCGTATCTCGAGGAAGAGAACGATGTTAATTCGTGCGCGTACTCTCCGGACGGGAAGACACTTGCTGTGGGCCTCGAAAGTGGCATTATTAGCGTGTACAACACCGCAACCGCAACTTGGGAGAAGACACACAAGCTAAGCGGCCACACCAGGTCTGTTTACAGCGTGGTGTTTTCGCCAAGCGGCCAGCAGATTGCCTCGGGCAGTTTGGACAACACGGTGCGGCTCTGGGACGCACAAACCGGTGCACCTGGCGCCATCCTAAGCGGCCACACATCCTCTGTTAGAAGCGTGGTGTTTTCGCCAAGCGGCCAGCAGATTGCCTCGGGCAGTGAGGACGACACGGTGCGGCTCTGGGACGCACAAACCGGTGCACCTGGTGCCATCCTAAGCGGCCATACATCCTACGTTTACAGCGTGGTGTTTTCGCCAAGCGGCCAGCAGATTGCCTCGGGCAGTTGGGACAAGACGGTGCGGCTCTGGGACGCACAAACCGGTGCACCTGGTGCCATCCTAAGCGGCCACACCGACTCTGTTCTCAGCGTTGTGTTTTCGCCAAGCGGCCAACAGATTGCCTCGGGCAGTAGAGACTACACGGTGCGGCTCTGGGACGCACAAACCGCTGCACCTGGTGCCATCCTAAGCGGCCACACCAACTGGGTTTTCAGCGTGGTGTTTTCGCCAAGCGGCCAGCAGATTGCCTCGGGCAGTTCCGACAAGACGGTGCGGCTCTGGGACGCACAAACCGGTGCACCTGGTGCCATCCTAAGCGGCCACACCCATCATGTTCTCAGCGTGGTGTTTTCGCCAAGCGACCAGCAGATTGCCTCGGGCAGTAGAGACTACACGGTGCGGCTCTGGGACGCACAAACCGGTGCACCTGGTGCCATCCTAAGCGGCCACACATCCTCTGTTTTCAGCGTGGCGTTTTCGCCAAGCGGCCAGCAGATTGCCTCGGGCAGTTTCGACAACACGGTGCGGCTCTGGGACGCACAAACCGGTGCACCCAGTGCCATCCTAAGCGGCCACACATCCTCTGTTTTCAGCGTGGTGTTTTCGCCAAGCAGCCAGCAGATTGCCTCGGGCAGTGGAGACAACACGGTGCGGCTCTGGGACGCACAAACCGGTGCACCTGGTACCATCCTAAGGGGCCACGGATCCTCTGTTAGAAGCGTGGTGTTTTCGCCAAGCGGCCAGCAGATTGCCTCGGGCAGTTACGACAGGACGGTGCGGCTCTGGGACTCACAAACCGGTGCACCTGGTGCCATCCTAAGGGGCCACACATTCGCTGTTCTCAGCGTGGTGTTTTCGCCAAGCGGCCAGCAGATTGCCTCGGGCAGTGGAGACAACACGGTGCGGCTCTGGGACGCACAAACCGGTGCACCTGGTGCCATCCTAAGCGGCCATACATCCTACGTTTACAGCGTGGTGTTTTCGCCAAGCGGCCAGCAGATTGCCTCGGGCAGTTGGGACAAGACGGTGCGGCTCTGGGACGCACAAACCGGTGCACCTGGTGCCATCCTAAGCGGTCACACCGACTGGGTTTACAGCGTGGTGTTTTCGCCAAGCGGCCAGCTGATTGCCTCGGGCAGTTCCGACAACACGGTGCGGTTCTGGGATGTGAAATCAGGTCTTTGTTTGGATACTGTAAAGGATTTCTATGGTGTCATCTCGTCAATCGCATGGAACGCAAGTGCACACGGCAGCTACTTATCAACTGGCTGCGGCGATAAATCCGTTCGTATGTGGAAGGTCAAAGGAACCTGTCGTCCCGTGTCGGTGCATCTAGTCTGGAGCTCTTGGCATGACCCGCTTGTTGTATCAGATACCAACATCTTGAACGCGCAGGGTTTAAGCGGTACAAATAGGAAATTCTTAGAACAACGCGGTGCTATCAGCAAACAGATGTCTCTGGAAGTGCCTTAGGTGTAAATAGTATGTATTAGGACCCACACTCTCATCTCTTACAATATCAGATTTGAAACTCAATGTCATGCTTATTCGGAGCTCTTGCTTGTCTTTGCAATCTCTTCTGGAAGCGGGAGGACACGCGCTGGCCACTGTCCACAGATGACACAAATGGCCTGGTCTGGCGTCGAGAGATTGAACCCACAACCGGGGCAAGGGTCTCTGCCGTCCCTCCTCAACTTCCCCGGCTAGGTGCTCTGCCGTTGCCAAAGACCTTCTTGAACACCTTAAAGTACTACCAAATTTCAATATCTCTGATCTTGACCCCTCCTGTCCAAAAATGTGATCCTGCTCTTTGAGATCCTCGGCCGACATGGACTCTTGAAACATCTTCGGCAGAATCGTCGTACCCGAACCCACCTCAATGGCCTCCTATCTCCAGACCGAAAAACGTTTCGTCATCAAAGGCATGCAAAGAATAAATTTGCCATAGAGTTTTTGACCCGAGAGTCGGTCCTGCCATTTCCGGTCAACAGGGTGGTCGTAATAATTGATCTCTACATCCCGTGTGCACTGCTGGGAGAGCGCAATCAGCTCTGGGTCAAGGTAAAGCTGCACGAGTTGCAGTCCCAGAGCCTTGGCCAATTGCGCACCCAAGAATCGCATGATCTTCGTCAACTTGTCGGAATACGCCTGCAGAGGTTCCGCAGACATGTTGTGCAGGAATGGATAGCCCGCAGAGAGATCATCGGCGCCATCTCCCGTCATGACGGTTTGGTATCCCAGCAAATTGGCGACGGACAGACAGACCCTTGGCAATGGCGATCCCGTTGCGAATTTCCATGGGATCAAAGGTCTGGAGGGTCTGGATACAAAACTCGAGTTCCTCAAGGACCGAGACCAGTGTGATCTTGACCACCTTTTGCGTCAGACCTAAGCGAGCCGAGATCTGGATCGCATAGAACTCGTCTGTGGCCTGATCTGCGCAGAGGACGGTGCCAGCTCCTGGGAGAGGCTCTGGCGTTTGTTCATCCTTGCCCTCTTTTTTATTGGCGCTGTAGACGGCAAAGGATAGAGGTATGGACCCCTCCCGAGAGGAAGATGCAGTCGCAGGGCGTGGTCTACGAGTGACTTGAGGAGCAGGCGTCGCAACTCTTGTACACGGGATGGGTCGCTCTCGTAAGGCAGAGCCTTGTCCTTCTCGGTCTCTGACATGATCTGAATCTGGTGTTCTGTCCTCGAGTCCCGATGGGGCGATTGGGATGGTATGGAAGTGAGATCAATTATATGACGAGAACACAACCGTGGAAAAGGTTGGCGAAAAATCTGTTCTCCTGAACCCCATAGCGCGATGCTTTCGACCCATCTTCAACGACACACCACCCGGATGAGACAACCAGGACACACCTCATCAGGCTGGCATCGACGATCTCTCTGTCGTGCTTCAGGCAGTGCGCGCAAAGAACCTGACGACCTACCAACAGCTGTTGGAATACCCAGCTAGAGCTCCAATCGCGCGCTCCTGCGCCTTGCCCTTCTTGTCACTTTGTCACCTACTCTCTCGCCCTCGTTATCGTTGTCGTTGTCGTGCCTATCTGACATGAGGGCATTTGCTCCTTTTTGATGTGGATGATTGAGCACGCCCATGCAGCCATGTCGCGTGGTCAAGAGCACATACCTTGGTGCCCACAGCAACAGACTCAGTGGCACTCAAGCGCCCACCCTCCGCAGCAGCAAGACAATGCGTCGAGCTCATCATGGACGTGCTTTGGGTTGACGATCGACTCACGGTCGCGCTCCAGCCCAAAAAAGAGTATCAAGACCAGACTTGGACGGTCGAGAGCAATTGACGAATGGATTCAAGTTTCGATAAGGGGAATACTCTGACTATCTCATCGACTACAGACTGTGTGCTTCTACACGTCTACCTTCGCACTAACAAGAGCGACTCACAATAAAAAAAAAGACCCCTCCCATTCCCATTCAACGACCCTCAGTGTGGTGCCTTGTGTTGTTTAAAATATATATGCAAGAGAACAAAGAAAGAAAAAAAGCAATCTAGCGAAGTGACACGTCCGCACCCGGCTACAGGACAGAACACTACCAGTACCCGTTCCGTCGTCCAGCGCGAAGCATATACTGCTGATTCCTCTGTCCTACACGAATCATATCCGCGCCCCACCTCATCAGCGCCCTCCATCCAGCTTCACCTTCCTTCCTGCCTTCACCAATATACGCCAGGATCGCAAACGCGATCGGTGACTTGCGCTTGTACAGGACTGCAAACACGATCAGCAGCAAGATCGCATTGATCAACCCTTGTCGCAACACCAGCTTGAGGATCCCACGCGCAGATCGACGCTCCTGAGCCCGCGTCTGCGACTTGACCTTGAGCGACTCCTGTAGCTGGTCCAAACGCTCATGCAGAACAGAAATATCCGTTTGCAACCGGACCACTTCCCTCTCGAGGAGATGGGTCGTGGTCAGATGAGGACACACTACGGTGACGGATTGGTTCGTGATAGGATCCTTGGCCACGACGGCGTTGGGGTTGTTCGTGTTTTTGGAGGCGGAAGAGGAGGAAGATCCAAGAACAAAGGGCGTCATAGGGGAGTGCGTCGCAATCCACCTAGGCTTGGGACGGTGCATCCTTTCTCCAACGCGTTGCATAGCGGGTCTTCCTCTGGGCGATCCACAAACGTCTTTGAGTTTGAGTTGTGTCGACGATTGCCCAAAAGCTGCTCTATGGGTATACGGTATACAGTAATCTATACATGTCCTCTTGTTTTGGCTTAGGCATACATGGCGCCCTTGGGTGGATCGAACTTTTCCTTTTTGCGCTGCTTTTGCTGATAAGCCCTGACGCGTTTTGCAGACTTGTCAATGATCAGGCCAGCGATATTTCCGGTACCCTTGGCGGCGCAATAGATGACAAGGATGACGATGAGGAGTGGGATTCCAATGAGGAGGGCCCAGACGGCGAGAGAGAAGGTTTTCTGAAAGAGAGTACTCTGCAGGATGTAGGACTTGAGCGACATGTTTGTTTGTCCTTTTGACCTAACATTGGGGCCGACACAATGGAAGGAAAAAAAGAGATGTTTTGTGCGAGTGATGAGTTGCCCTGCCGCAATGGCGTCTTTTTTTCAGGTTGTGATAAAAAATGGGAGGGTTTAGCGAGAAAGCTTTACACAGTGCCGGTGCCAAGTGTCGTTGGTTTTTTTCTTTCTCTTTTTTGCTTGAGGACAGATGTAAGAATGCAAGGACGAGGATGAGGCGATGTCCACAAGAGGCAAAGTGTTGCAGCAGCTGGACTCTAAAGCCAGGGCCAACTCAACCGAGCGTGGCTTTTTGGAAGTGCCCTTCCGAGTTGGCGGACACTAGTCGCGTGCCTATTGGCCGGGTGGCAGATGCACGTTCATCAGAGACCCGATCTCAGGGACACGAAAGCATGATTAAAAAAGATCAACGCGAGGAAGAGAAAAGGAGAAAGAAGATCGAAGCTCTCGGTATAGTGCCCTGAGTTAGTTCTCTCACCCACGCGTTGGATAATATATGTCATAACGAGGTGCTCATGCTACAATCTACCTGGTGTGTGTAAAGGTTGTTATTGCTCTTTTTGATTTCAACTTCGATCCAGAAAAAAATATGGCGAGTCGAGAGTTGGCACTAAGGCAAATGAGCACCTGGTTGCTGTGAGTCTGCGACCGAGTGCAGACCCACGTCCATATTACAGAATGCATTTGAGCAGCCGTCATCGTTGCAAGGTTCTACTCCTTATTACTTTTCACCCACTGCATTCGTCATGGACGTATGGATCAAAGGCAAGGGCAGAGAGCAGCAAGGGGTTGGGAGAGAATAGACTCGCCTTAATGAACAAGAAGCAACCGCTGAGCCCTGTTTCGTTCTAGTCCATACAAAGAGTCTGATACAAAGAGTCTGCGGGCATATGAAAAGAAGAGTCGACATGTGCTGCAGGGCAGAGGTCCTCTCACTGCCAAGTTCTGTGCGTCTCATTCCGGATGGTTGATCCAGACTTACGGTATATCGCCTTTGGCTAGCATGTGCCGTTGGGAATCCATCGTAGCAGATCATCGTCCACAATCTGCCAGAGGAGGCAGCAGTAGACTCGACCGATTCAGTCTGTTCAGTCTGTAAGCATGTATCTGCCGTTGTTCGCTGCACTGTATATGTTCTGTAGCACTGCTTCTTCCATGCTGTCCATGGCCCTCCTCTGGGCCAGTGCTCTCAACCCGCTGTCCTGCATCTGTCGTTCTTTCTTTTGTTGTTGCCCTGCTGCTCCTTTTGCTCACTCCATCATCTTCATCGCACACTCTCTCATCTGCCCTCTCTGCATTCCCGCCTGCATCCCTGCCTGCTGCCTCACCTCGTCTCAGTCCGCCCGTTTCATATTTCTTTCGTGTGTGCGTGTGCCCTTTTCTCGACCCCCTTTCGTCTGCTTGCTCTGTTGCTTCTTTCGTGTCTCTCTGCCCTTGCAGCATTCAGCAGCAGCACGTTGTGTGTCTGCATGGTCGACCACCCCCATTCCTCCTGACCCATCGCTTGATCGCTCCTCGAGTGTTGTCACTCCCTTTTCGTCGATCCACTCGCGTTCAACTCTAATCCTCTTACACGGCCCACGCCCGACCGCGTTTCTACTCCTTTTCCCTCTTCTGGCTTCACTTCACACACACACTCTCGGACCATGGGAATGCCTCTGTAGACAAACAGAAAAGCACATCCGCCTGACAGACAGATCCAGGAAGCATTGCAGCAGATGGACGGGGTTGCATTCCAGGGAATGCCGAGGATAGCCCTCACCCCGGCAGAGGAGGCGCTTATCCCGCGGCCCCATTCGTCGGCGTCGCAGGTCGCCACCGCAGTGCCATCGGCCTACATCCGCACCACGGGCTCGCCGTCGTCGCCGCCAAGGCATCCGCACCACAAGAACCACCACAGCAGCATCTCCTATCATCCATACTATGCCCACCCGAGTGCTGCTGGCTCGGCCTCCCTGACAGGACTCGGCGCGCACCTGGGCTCGCCCTCGTCCGCTTCTATACCCATTTCCACTACACCCGATCCATATTCGCGGCAATCCTCGCCGGGACCAAGACCCGTCTCGCCATCCCTCCAGAATCAGCTTGCTGCCGTAGCGCCGTCCGCCAGTAGCAACAACTTGAGCACAGAGCAGGAGTATCCGCAGAACCCGCAGGATTCGTACCATGGCTACTATTCGCAAGTGCCTGCTCGCTCCTCTTCGCCCGGTCCCTCCCGTCTGGCCTTTTCGCTGACGCCTCGGCCAGCTCGGTCGCCATCACCTCAGCTCTACAACAATCTGTACGATCATCACTATCAGCCCCGCACCTCATATTTCCATCGCATGTCGCACGATGTGCAGCCGCGGCCAGGATCCCCCCTCCAGCAAGAACACCAGGAATCCTGGGATAGCAACCAGCGGATGGAATCTCTTGCGCCAGAGTCAGAGTCTGACGAGGACGAATCTCAGGACGGAAACGACTCTGATGACGAGCGGGAGGAGAAGCAACGGCCGACAGCCCCACGTCGGTCGACTAGCAAAAGCATTCTAAAGCGACTGCGCGAAACCACCAGCAGACTGAGCTTTGAGAGTGGCCGTCGACCCTCACGGACGAGCCAAGAGTCGGAGCGGGAACGGGAAAAGGAAAGGGAGAGAGAACGGGAGCAACAGCTTCCCAGAGATAGCCAAGACTCAACATCCACTACACGACCTGGAAAGGAAGTTTTGCAGGACCTGTCGGACGAGGAGAAGCACCTGGAGCCTAGGAAGAGTCGCTCAGGCTGGCGGCCATCGTTGTCGCTCATCCGACAGGAGAGCAGCAGCTCCAATGCAAATCAATATTACCTGCAGAATGATCCAAGTCGCATAGGAGAGGTGCCAAGTAGCAGGAACAGCACGGACAATAACAATAATAACCTCCAACTATCCAACACCAAAGGAAAGAGGCGTCGCACCAAAGGCGGCAAGGATAGTAAGAAAACGAAGCGCCGCAATAAGAGGAAACGTGCAGAGAGGTTGGCGGCCCAAAAGCAGCTTCAACTCCAGCAACAGTTATATGACCAGCAGATGGCAGAGCAAGCCAGGACTCTTCCCACTCTGACCCAGGTCCTTGAAAAGAAGACGCGCTACCCTCTCAGTTACGAGGACTTTGAGGCATTCCTGCGAACCCAGCGTGCGGTTGAATATCTCAACTTTTGGGCGGTAAGTCGAGACAAGCGCGTGTTGTTACAGGGGGAGAAGAATAGGGTCAAGTCTGATCATGACTCCTGCCTATTTTTTTGACCGCATGCTACCTTGATGATGATGAGCGTGCAACACCTTATGCGATGGTGCCATGAATGTATGATCATTGACACCCCTGCTTTCTCCTTTTTTTCAATTCGCGTGCTCATATCTGTAGGATGTCACGGCTCATGAACAACTCTGCAGGACTTTTGACGTGTCAGAACGCAGACATAAGCGAGAGCAGCAGCTGGAAGAGCGCGCTATGGCACGGGATAAACGCAGGATGGCTCTTTTTGCGGCCATGGAGGCAGACAGGATGACGCCGGATCCAGATCTACTGGCGCCAGGTCATGCTGGCATGGGAGCAGGTGTCGGCATGGGAGCAAGCAGCCAAGAGATCCACAACTCTAATCTCTATGTAGCGAGCCGGTCCAGCTTGCAACTACCGCTCAATGATCACCTCTCGTTTCCTCAGGAAAGTCCCCGTCGGTACGGACTTCAGGATTCTTCGGCACCGTTCCCACCTTTGCCACCATCGTTCTCGAGCAACAATGTCGTCGGGACGGCATCTGCTGGGGCGTACAATCGACTCTTGGCTGGTCCTGGAGAGGCTGTAGGAACCGGAGGCCGAAATTCTGGCGAGATGAGCCGTCCATCTCTGGAAGAGGCGGCTCATATTTCTGAGCAGGATGCAGCAGTGGCAGCAGTTGCCATGAGAGCTCAAAACATCGGGCTCTATATGAACAATCAGAGTCGCGAAGATGTTCGCCGGGGTTCCTTTGACATTTATCGGCCACTGCCTGGCAGCGTCAGCGCTTCCAACATTGCGCGGTATCAGAACGTTCATGGGAATCACAGTGGCATAGCAGGAAACTTGCCAACATCACACTCAACACCCACCGCCTTCAATCTGCTGATGCGAGGACGGGGATCAATGGATGTTGGGGTGGCGAGGTCTAGCTCCCGGAATTCGAGACGGGCACCAGCATCCGAGGATTATTTTGGCAATGGAATTCGTCGTACATCTTCTCAGCAATTTATTCATCAGTCGCCACAGTCGCTCCATCCGCATGGTGGTGGACAGGATGACAACCATGCAACAGCACAGGGTCACAGTAGATCAAGCCAGGACGATCATCCAACAGGAGAAGATCCGGATCATGTCATTCGGCGGCAGGTATCTCAATATTCGATTGGTTTCATGGAGCCAGACATGACCCGACGCCCCTCTGTGCGGTATGGCGGGTTTGGACCATTGCAGGCACCGGTTTCAATCCGACGATCAGGTGAGAGTGCCTACACTCCAAGTATCTTTAGCAACGGTCAGGAGGGCAAAGCACTGTTGGCTCTGAGTTTTCGCACCATCAGTCTCGAGGATCTACAAGAGTCGGCTCTGAGGATTTATCGCAAGTATTTGATTCAGCTTCGCACAACGTCCATGGCAGCAGAGGAGGAAGCTGCAGCTCAAAGATCAGCTGCAGCGAAGGACTCCAATCGCAATTACGCTGGGTTCCCACGAGGCAGTCTTGACAAGGCGATCGCTCCCGGCTGGGATGGATATGCAGAGGAGGTCATTGCTCAATGGAACGAGAACTGGAAAGGACGGAGCCGGGAGGCACGGAGGTCTCGACGGTTGTCTAGGAACAGGAGTGTCACGGCTCGAAATGCGCAAGGCGATGGAGATGGCAGTGCATTGCCTAGAGTCGCAGGCGAGGATTCATCATCTCTGGCAGATCGACAGAGTAGTGAGATCGGTGGTGGTTTGACAGTCGATACCGGGAAGGCCAATAACGCACGCGACGCAGAAGAAGATGATGGCAGCAGTCAGGAGGACGAGCGCATCACCCCAGGCGGAACTCGAAAAAGGGCATCTTCTGCCAAGAGTCCCACGAGTCCCACAAGTCCTAGGATGAGAAAGAGGACAGGCACTGGACTCAGTGCCATGTTGAATCCATTCTTGACGAGGCTGATGCGCACAGAAACTACTGTGGTTGAACTGCCCACGCTGACGATTAACACCACGACTATCGAGGAAGCTACCGCCGGTGACGAGAGTGATGATGAAGAGGAGGATGACGATGAGGACGAGGACTATGACAGCGATGAGGAAGACGACGAGGATGATGACGACGATCAAAGCGACGAGGGCGAGGATAGTCCACCCGTATCCACAAAGATCATCATCGACAGCGGATCCACTGGAATATCTCAAAATCAGGATGAGGGGCTGCAGTCATTGTCAGCAAGAAGCCAGGAGGAGCAGGTTGTTGTCGTTGAGAGATCCGTGCCCACCATTACCGCAACCCCGCCTCCAATGACGGACACCAATGGCTCAACAGAGGATGCGGAACCAGAGAAAAAATCCACTGGCCAAGAAGGAACTCACGTCATGAGCTCGTCCAACTCTCCTAAAGTGTCCTCTTCATCGTCACTGTCGTCCTCGTGGGATCGCATCACCAAACGCGATCTGGAGAAGCAAGGTAAGGACATCAATATTCTGAGTTTTGTGGTTGTGCATCGTATATGTTTTATGTCGATACTAACGACGAGTGCAATTGTAATGGCTTATAGTGACCATATTACCACCGCCCAACACCGCATTGGCCCGCACTTTGCCATATCGTCGCCACGGGAGTAGTCTTGGAGTGCGTTCAACGACCGGAAAAGCGAGCAAGGCTGCATCCAGCACAGCGCTGAAAGTCGGCACACAGCTCTCTGCACTGCTGAGCAAATCTATGCGCGGTGTGGGTGGATCAAGTTCGTCCAGTCTTGACACTATTCAGGTCACGCCCATTACACCCCGAACGAATATCGGCTTCCGATTCCACATCCCATCAATCGTCATGGAAAATCAGAACGAGGGCGAGGATGATCAGGAAAAGGCGATGGAAGAGGGTCGCAGCAGGACCCCGCCTTTGCCCAGGAATAGCCATGCACTGTCATTTCCAATTCCCGTTGCCAACAACAGCATTTTCAGTGGCGCAACATCAGGCGGGCCGATGAATGAAAAGTTGAGCCTTGGTGATCCACAGCTGCCTTCCGTTCCACCGGGCTCAAAGCCATTTTTGACACCTCAGACCTCGGCCGTGACACGCCCGTCCTCAGCTGCGTCTTCACCAGAACAGTCAACAACAGCAGCTGCGGACACTCCTCGATTTTCCGTGGCCTCTCCAGCAGCGGTTGCGGCGTCTGCAGCAGCTGCCGCGTTTTATCTGCCGCTCGAGTGTCGACAGAGGATCCATACACAGGTTCAGGAGGAGGGCCGAACAGAGGCGCCATACTTGTTTGGGCCAGCCAAGGGATTTGTGATGGATGTTGTTCTGGAGGACCACTACTATCCGCTGTTCCTCAAGTATGTCGAGCAGCAGAATTTGGGGCTGCTAAACAAATCGCATGCCAACAACGTTGTTAAGCAACGAGGCATGATCTGGATCGGGATCGTCATCTGGTTGATAGTGCTGGCCATTCAGGTGACGCTGGTGCTTCTGGGCATGGGTGGCTGGACGAGCCCTTGGGTCTGGGTCGTCGGCACTGCAGGCGGATGGACCGGATCGATCTGTCTGGCGACAGGGATCAAAGGATTTTCCCCCATCCTTGGGATCCTCGGCAAAATGTAAGGCTACTGCGCTGTGGATTTGGGCGAAGCACATTTTTCATGGTCTTTGGTGACTGAATTTTCTTTGTTGTCAATCCTTGATGAATCCTTTAGGTGTGAAGACCGACGTCTGTTCAGGTTCAGACATATCATGGAGCCCTCGATCCGCGTCCGTCACCGCCGGCGCGCGTTCTGGATGCTGAGCTACTGCATCTTCTGGTCGACTGTAGTCATGGTCATCTTTGCGGCGCTGCCTCAAGCCGGCGTCGAATAGTCCTGCGGCTGTCCTTTTGCAACATCCATTCCATCAACCGTGGCCACAAGCCAAGGAACAACCCTCGCAACCCTTGCAACCCTCGTAACCATCACAACCTTCGCAACCCTCGCAAGCCGAAGCAACACATCCGCACCATTCTGACCAACACTACTGGCTCAACATACCTCTTGGAACTGCCCTCCACCTACTTTACTTTGCTAACTCATAATTTTCCTATAAAAGCAGAACATTTAATTTTGCCCAAAACCTTGACGTCCTTGTTCATCCCTGACCAGGCTCTTGACAGTTCCTTCACATCCATCGCATCACTCCCTGACACAAAGCAAAGGTCGACATCCATGGCGCCAGCAAACAGGGCCTGGATCCGGACCAAGATGGCCGGCCTCAGGAAGGCCTCAGGGATAGCCTTTTCTGAAGAGATCTTTCTCTCGATCCTCATCTGCCTCATCGCCAAGAACAAGCATCTTGTTCTGCACACCGTCCCTGAAGCCGTCTCTGAGCTCAAGGCGATTGTCGAGCAGCATTGCTCCATTGTCTTTGGCTTGACAACAGCAACCATAGTGTGCCATGAACACCAAACCCGATCCGACATTATCGGAGCCATCACAGGACGACATGCCGACATGCTCAGCTCCTCCACTCCCTCATCGCAGTACCAGTTCCCAATCCATCAGTACTCGAACCATACACAGCAACAGTATCAGCACCAGCATCACAATAGTCAGCAACTACAGCCGTCTAATAGTACTGGCGCCGGACAATATTACCAGTACTGCAACCCAGCAGACGATTACATACAACGGAGTTCGAGACTACGGTTCGAAAAGTCGCGTCGGTCGATCGCTACAAATTATTCGGAACACTCTGACTATAGTTTCCGACCGTCAGAACATAACAATGCGGCACCGTCGATTGCTTCGTTTCGAACCGCGAGTGAACGGGATGCGGATGCGGCTTCGATCCAGCAGCAGCAGCAGCAGTCGCGAGGCTATCATGCTCAGGACACGAGCGAGTACTCTCGTGCTGGTGGCGACGACTCTAGCTTGAGTCTTCGTAGGGTAAACATCTTTATCAGCCATTTGAAGGATCGACAAAAGAAATATGTATATCATGTGCTGACGCCAAAGAACGGATTTTTATTCTTTTACAATATAGTCAGAGTCCAGGTCCAAGAGCACGGGTGATGCCATGGCAGATCATATTCTTCACCATCGGTCGAGAAGATCTGCTCATGTGTCGCCTGCACCGTCACAGCAGCAGCAGCAGCAGCAGCAGCAGCAGCAGCAGCAGCAGCAGCAGCAGCAGCAGCAGCAAGATCCAGCATCGATCGAAAACATTTCTTTACCCCCGAACAGCACTGGCACAAGCAGCAGCAACACCAGGCGGACTCCAGCAATGTACTTTCAGACGTCGTCGCATCTCGGAGGAGGTGCCTCAGGCAGCAACAATAACAATAACAGCAGCAGTACGGGACATGCGCCTGTCACACCCGTGGACTTTACGTTTCCGAGACGGAGGCACGAGAGTGCTACCAACAACACTGCAGGATACAGTGGTGCAGGCGGGGAGACCTCGGGCATCACGTACAGCGGGCGACGGATAGCGCAGGCGATTATTCTGGATGGTTTAGAGAATGCTAGCCAGGAGGTCTATGCCACTCTCATGGAGGTAATGCATCTGCAAGTTGAAAATGAAAGGCAATTGGAGATCTGATTTTGTTAGTGTGTTCAAGTGCTTTTCAATACTGAAGGAGATTTTTCTTTTACATGTTTTATGTAGATGATTATCAACAAGGAGATCAATGACAGGAACAGATACGTGCTGCCGGACCTGGTTATCATCGCCATTTTCAACTCGCCGACTGTCCCGGATAATATACCCAAGCAATTGGTACGCGTGGTTTTCTTTGGGTGACAAGTAGTTTTTGTCAACCCCCCGAACGAAACTGTCAGTTCTGAGAATGTGTTAATGAATACTTTTGCGACTTGTGTAGTTGGATTACTTTGCCATCAATGGCACCTACCACTTTTCGACACCTCAACCACGGATACAACCAGTCCTCGCCAGGAAGCACGCACTGTTCCGCAGAACGGTAAATACTATTGCGACCGCGCCATGTTGACTTGTACAATATGATATCTCTGATGTTGGATTGTGTATTAACGCGCTTTTCACGGACACACCGACTGCTGATTTAGGACTGGGACGAGCTATCCAAGCGAATGAAGGCGGTGACGGTCTCGAACGACATGACGAGATATATCCGAGATGTCATTGTTGCAGTCAGGACACATGAAGCCGTTCACGGTGGTCTTACGGCTCGGGCAGCCTTGGATCTGGAGGCGATCATGAAGTAATGACTCGTTCAATTTCTCCACCCCCTTTCAGAAAAAATGGCCTAATCGTGCTTTCTTTTTAAGCATGGCAGGTATTAACATATCAATCACATCCTATTCCAAAATCAGGACACTGGCAGCCATCTTTCAGGCAACATTTGTGACCCCGGATCTGCTGACCATTGCTGCCGAGAAGGTCTTTTCCCATCGACTACAGCTCAAGTCGTCTAGGCGGCAAAAGATCGCTGCTGCCTGTTCATCAAGTGCGGCAGGATCTTCACCTCGCCAAGGGAAAACGGCCGTTCAGAACGGAAAGACTCCCATGAGAGAGTATCCACAGCAGCAGCAGCAGCACAAGGACCAGACATTGGAGAATCGAAAGCGGAAAGATAGCACGGGCTCGGACCAGAGTAGCGAGGGAGGCGCCTCGTTCGTGGAGATTCCAGACTCGGAGGATGAAGAGTCTGCGGATGATGCTGGTGTAGGCTATCGGAGGCAGCAGCAGCAGCAGGAGCAGGGCCAGATCCACCACCAGGACAGTTCTGCAGAGCTGGAGGACGACCGGACAGCGGCGGATGTTGTCCGAAGCGTGCTGAAGGCGGTCTTTCCACCCGTGTAATTGCAGGCTTGTAGATCTTTCCCCCCCGTCTAGCAAATACGTCACTGTATCGCGCGAACTCCGAAAGCGAATGTCCATTGAAAGATCTCGCCAAAGGTGTAACGAATCTTCCGTCCCGTTCACACCACTCCATCACACCTCCATCGCACACACATATAAACACCATGGCATCCTCTACACCGACGCCCTTTGGCTTCAACCCCGCTGCTACTTCTTTTGCCACTGCTCCAGCCCCTGTGGAGGCCGCTGCTGCTGCACCTTCGAGCCTCTTGAGCCAAGCCAAGAGCACTTTTGCAAAGATCAATCAGTTCCGTGACAGTCTCAACTTGCCTCATCCCGGCACCTATGAGGGATCCAACCGGGAAGTCAAGAGTAAGCTGCCTGATTTAACCGATGGCCAAGTGAACGGAGGCTCCATTCGACACCCGAGTTAGCAGGAACAGGAACTATGACGGATTCGTGGATCAGATCACTGGAATACCTGCAGGAACATCACACACTCTTAGAGGAGTGCGATTCATGGAGACCACTCTGATGGTATACGGATTCGCTATCATTTCATCCCCCAGGAACCAGAATCACCCATCGTTTAGTTGGGGCATGGAAGATCAACCCTTTCCAGAAAAGCTGATCTGTCGTCTTTCTATCGTTTTTTTTTCTATGACAGACACCTTCTTGACCAACCATGTCTTTGAGGGAGCACGCTGCGACATCACCAAGGTGCTGACGCCCAACTTCCAGGTCACTCACGCGTTCGCCATGGGTGCTGCTGGATCGCCTTCGACCTACAACTTTGGCACTGCCTTCATTGGCCAGCAGGTTCGTTTTTTTTTTCTTGAATTCGAGCCATCTTGGCACGATAGGAAACCGTTTTCCTCTTTGTCTTTGCTAACACACGGAAAAATCTCTAATGGCGACTAGTCCTTCTTGTCCGGCAACCTGGACACAGACGGTAACGTCCAGGCTCGAGCCAATTATGCATGGAGCAACACCAACGTCTCCAAGGTCCAGGCACAGGTAAAAAAAAAGTAGAAAAAGGAGAAAAGATGGTCTTCGTGTGAGGTCATTTTTATGTGCTATTTTGCTAATTGCACGATCCTACCTTTTCCCCCCTCGTACAGTTCTCCAACACCCCAGGACACTCGATGCTCCAGATGGAACAGGATTACAACGGCCAGGATTTCAACCTCAACCTCAAAGCCGTCAACCCTTCGCCCGTAGAAGGCACCGGTATCTACATTGGATCCTACCTCCAATCGGTCACGCCGCACCTCGCCCTCGGAGCCGAAGCCGTCTACCAACGTCCTACGCCCGGTCAAGAAGAGACCACGTATTCGTACGTGGCCAAATACACAGGACAGGATTACATCGCCACAGCACAGTACCAAGGATTTGGAGCTCTCCAGGCGGCGTATTACCTTCGCTACTCGGAAAAGGTCGATCTCGGAACCGAGATCCAGCTCATTACGGCAGGAGGTCGTCGGGAGGCTGTGGCCACTGTGGGAGGCAAGTTTGAGTTCAGACGCTCGACCTTCCGTGGCCAGATCGACACCACGGGTAAGGTCTCGGCCGTCCTGGAGGAGAAGATCGTCCCTGGATTCTCGTTCTTGGTCAGTGGAGAGATGGATCATGGCAAGGTAAGACACACTTCTTGTAAAAATCGATTGTTGGAGTTGCCCCCCCCCCCCGTCGGTGTGCCCACTAATTATTCATCTAACCAATGTACCTTTCTTTTTTTTTTTTGATTGGTATTCCAGGGTCAGAGCCGATTCGGTGTGGGCATGATGTGGGAGGTTTAAACTGGCAGGAAACCACGTAATATAGAGTCTTTGTTGTTGGAGTTTTGCGTTACAGTAGCAGGAGGAATGGGCCGGAAGAAGGAACAAAAAAAAAAGTGATCGGCAAAGCGGCGAAGGAGAGGAGAAGCGCGTTCTGTGTTCCTTGGATCATTTTTGTTTCATTTTTCATGACTAAAGAACCTTGTACATCATCGAAAAATGACCTTTCTTTTTTTATTGTACAATTGGGTTGTCTGCAAGAGAAAAAAAAAACAACAGCTAAAAATCATGGGGGAAAAAAAAGCGAACGCTCACTGGTATCCCTTGCTGGATCCATTGCCATTGCTGCGACCGTTGCCATTGCCATTGACGTTGCCAGTCTTGTAGTACCTGCCATTGTCGCCGCCCATCTGGTCCTTGTACTGTGCCTGTGCGGCCGCGACACCCACAGCCGCAATGTTCTCCTTGGCCGCCTCCACCTCGGCCTCCGAGGGCTCAAACTCGCCCTCCGCAAGCAACTCGTCGCGAGTCGACTGGCGGCGGAAGGGGATCTTGATCTGGAAATCCACATTCTCGTCATCTTCGTGGCCCTGCATACTGTACTGCAGGTATCTTTCGCGGTCATGGATCGACATGTTGGCAAACGTCAGCTCCGTATCCACGCCCTCGAGAGGGGTCCTGATCCGTGGAGAACCAGGTGCAGATCTTGGGTTGGGCACCTTGGGGCGCTCTGCTGACCTCTCATCCACGCCAAAGTAGTCGTCGTCAAACGAGTCGGGGTAAGCCCTCCTGAGCGCCAGCTGACGCGCCTTGATGTACTCGAGTCCCATGCGCTTCCAGTCCAAGAGATCCGACAGACGCTCCGTACGGTTGCGCTGGTTGATACGCTGACGACGCGACTTTTGACAAAACATGAGCATTTGGTCCGAAAGCTGCTGAATCGACTCTTCCACAGACTTCATACGACGGTCAACAATGTAGATTCCGTATTCTGAAGAGTCAACAATGTTGTCGTCCATGAAGCATCCAAATCCAGACAGGTTGGTCGTGATACTGGGTACTCCCATGACCGTGCACTCTGCGGGCGTGTAGCCCCAGGGCTCATAATAGGATGGGAAAACACCCAAGTGGCAACCGCGGACAAATTCCTCATAGTCAAGACCGAACAAGGGGTTGTTCGAGTTCAAGAACTCGGGGTGGAAAACAATCTTGACACGATCCGAGGGGTGGTTAAAGAGACCCAAGCGACGCAGCTGGTTCAGCACGGGGTCCTTATCGTCATCAGCCATATTATGCGTCACAATGGGCGGCAGGGTCGAGCGCTTCAAAGCGAACGTGCGACGCTTGAGCAGGATCTGGTCCTCGCTGGTCAAGAACTGGGTCGTGTTCACATCGCCGCCACTACAAGATTCGAGTACCAATTTGGAATAAGTGTCAGAAGAAGGACGGAACACCAATTGAAACATTGACAGAGTCGTCGGGGGGCTTTCTTACCGAGCAGCCTTCTCAAACAGACGGGTTTCCATGCGCTTGGCAATATCGGAAACAGTTTCTTTGAGCTGCTTGACCACAGCCTGGCCTTTCAGGGTCTCAACAGTAAACGAGTGGGTTTCAGCGGGGGTGATGATAAAAGCGACCACGGTCATGGGAGAGTTGCATGCCTTGAGCTTTTCGTTCAAGCCTACAGGTACAAATGTTGAAAGATATCCATGAGGTTAGCCGGAAGCGTTTCGCCATGGCTACACCAGTGTTGCACTCCATACCGAATGCTGCATGCTGCATCTTGCAAAGCCTCATGCCACAGGTGAGTTTCAAATCTTGGGCAAAAAGAAAATCTTACGTTGAAGTGATTCGATAAACATATCCAAGCCTTTGTTGCGGTATTCATATCGGCCAGCGGTGAAGAAATACAGTGTGTTCTCCAGATCAAAGTCGTAGTGGCCATAAAAGTGACCCCGAACAAAGTCGTGAATGCGATCCTTTGAGACAGCATGGAGATTTTGGAACTCGTGCATGGCAGAGAACTTGACAACGTTCAATCCATTGGGAAGAACACCATCTAAATGACAAATTGAGATAAGAGCAGGGGCATTGACCGTTCAGCCACAGATATTCTTTTCTTCCAGTGTCTGCGGGGGACAGCAGCAACAGACAGGCGCGATCTTTTTTTACCTGGCTTGCGCTTCAGCAAATGCTCAGCCTCGTAAGCCGTGATGTGAGAGACGGTAGTAAAGACGTCGCAACAATGGGTTGCAGCACGCTCAATGCAGTAGCGGTGGTAGATGCCGCGCTTGCCAGCCTCGTGGTCGACATCAAAGTTGCGGAGGTTGTTGTAAAAGTCCACAGAGCCGGCACACAAGTAGCGTCCGAGTAGCGTGGCGTGTGTGGTGAAGATGGTGGTGACGTCGATATGACGCTTGCGGCAAAGGGCAATGCCGACTCCTGCGAGCCATTCATGGAAGTGGGCAATGATGGCAGCCTTGCGCTCGTGGGCCACAAACTAGATCGCGATAAGAAGGCAGGACGCGGTTAGTTTCCAGGTAGCCCGATTTTAGCACGCATGATCCCAGGCGTCATCTGATTTGCACTCTGTCACTCTTGTTGTGTGGTTGTTGTTGACAATGCGGTCTTGCACTTTATCACGCTTGTAATGATATTGCCTTCTGCAATTGCCCACAATCAATTGCTGGTGGCACCAGCCTAACATTGCACACTGTGTATTCCCCATGTTTTGGCGACCATGAGAGAAACGAACCCTCGTTGTTGAATTCCGCGCTCTGTCGAACGAAAGTAGATAATAACCCCTTCTTCAACACCCATTTTTTTTTTTTTTTTTTGGTTCTAAGAAAGCAATCCAGCGGTGCAGGCAAGCAGGTTAAAATGCTTCCCACGGTGTTTTCTAGCGAAGGGGGATCGGTTGCGGCAATGACAACATCATCTTTTCCCCTTTCACTCTTTATCCGATCCCCGCTCGATCCAGACACCCCACATGATTGACGGTCGCGTACACGTCGCCGGAAAGGTTATATATCAAAAAAGAAAAAAGGAAGTTCGCTGATAGATAACACCAGTTCCGTTCCCGGGGTTCCTCATGTGTCCTGTTGTCCTCTCTGTCCCCAACCAACACCTTGCTCCGTCCGTCCGTCCGTCCAGTCCGTTTGGATCCAATGGCAACCTTTTTTTTTTCTTCTTTTTCACAATAGGTGCTTACCTCTCCCAAGAACCAGGCAACCAAGTAGCCAAAGAGAATAGCCTCGTTCGTCTCGTGGTCGTTGGGTGGCGAGGGGATACCGGCCACGTTCCAGAGATCGCCCTTCCACTCGTCCAGCTTGTGGTAGACCGAGCCCGTGTCAAAGAGCAAGACCTTGGGCGCACCCTCGATCAGCCAGCGACCGTACAGGAACTTGACGCCACGCTCCTTCATAGACTCTAGCGTGAGTCTGAGCTCTGGCGTGTCGGGCTCCAGCGTTTCGACCTCGAGCGGCGCGGTCTTGTAAGAGAGAGGGCCGATCATCGTGTAGCGGTTGCCATACTCGTGGCAGGTCACTGGGGCCTTTGACTTGAGGACCGTGTAGATGCCTCCAACTGCAGAATCAGTAGAATGAGAGCAAGAGAGAAGGGGCCGTGAGAATGCATTGTAGACCCCACCAGACGAAAGAGAGAGAGCGAGAGATAGAAGGAGAAGAGAAAGTTTCTGCTTCGGCAAGACTAGCAGAGACAAGACGACGTACCCTTGTTGGCGACCTCCCAGGCAATCTCAAAGAGAAGAGGCTTGTGGACGTTTCTGTGCTGAGCGGGTTGTTCCATGGTCATGGGGTTGATCGGCTTGTAAAGGATTGGAAAGGGAGGACAATGGAGATGACGATGAGGGGATGGGAAGAAAGAGGTCAACGAGGACGACGAAGGCGAGGCGGAGGAGGAGGAGTGTACAGGGGAGGAGAGAAGACAACAAGAGAAGGAAGACGAGAGCGACAGCGGGAGAGGGAAACACTTTGAAGGATAAAAAAAGAGACGTCTTTTTAAAAGGCACCGCAGGACTGTGTGATTCGATCCGATCCTCTGGGCGACTCTCGCCTACCCCACCTTTTGGACCATCGTCCTCTCCATCCGCCCCTCTAATCCCTGGCGCGTTGCTGTGTCTGCCTTCAGCAGCACACTCACTCTTCTTTGCCACTCTGCCTGCACTCTGCTCTTGCTTGGTCAATGGTTCTCGTCGCGCGGTGCAGTGTGCACTGTCCACAGCCTGGACAGCCTCAAGGAATGCATACTGCTACGACGACACCGTAGCTGTGTGCGATACCATTATCAGCATGTCCTGATGTCCTGATGTCCTGATGTCCCGATGTCCTATCTCCCTTTTCTACTCCTCCATGATTAGAGGAGCACGCTGCAATCTCGGTATCTCGTCTCCGTAGTATCTCGTTGTTGGACAAGACAAGGGGAGACCATAGAGAAGGCGAGCACGACACCACAACCGAAAGAAACAAGGCCAAAAAGGCAAACGTAAAAAAGAAAAATACAAACCCAGCCGTCAAGGCCAAACGGAACGCAGGTCCAGCCAGATGGCAACAGAATAAGAATGAAGGGCGCGCACAAAAAATCCAAATGGGAACACCCACAAAAAGCATAAAAATCGTATCTTATCGGTGAGTGCCTGAGCGAGATAAAAAAAAAATAAAAAAAAATAAGTTGGCATACGTAGGGCAATCTATCCGCGAAACACCGTTCGACCAGAGAAGCGGTTCACTTCTCCACAACTTGCTCACCTCTCCCGCGCCGTCCTATCAGCACTCGGCTACCTATCTCACTCTCTCCCTGCTCTGTATTTACGCCTCTCTCACTTCCTCGCTCCTTTTCTTTGCAATTGGCGACTCTATCCATCCACGCCCCACTTCCTTATACGGCCTCTTTCTTGTATGTTCTGCTTGGTCCTTCCGCTCGTGTTGTCCTGACGATTGCTCACCAAAATTCTTGCTCTGTAGTCTATCTATCGGGGTGCGTTCGTGCACTTGGACGCACGGGCGATACATAATACGCCAATTGACTGCCAAACAAAGAAAAGTCCGATCCGTCATCAGAGTCCGAACTCTTCCTTCCAGTGCTCGTGCTCTCTTTTACATTTCTCGCGGCATTTGTTCACTCTCCCTAAAAATCCTTTCAGCCATCATGATAACGTATAACGTTAAGAGAAAAAAATGCAGTGTGAATCGTGTGTACCGTGCAATGGAGGAGGGCGTGGAATGCTGAGAGACTGCAACAATCTGCAAGTACAGTGCTTCGCCCACTCAAACGCAAGCACTGTGATGTTGGCGCGAGCTGGAGTCGGATGCCTTTTTCTTTTTTATTTTCTCCAAAGTTATCTAATGCTGCTCAATGGCATCCTCTGCAACCACTTGCATAGGACCAGCTCCCGCACTGGGATCTTGTGTCGCATAGGCCAGTCCGTCGTCGTCCTGGCTACCACCACCACCACCACCACCACCATCATCGCCTCCCGAAGGTCCCATGCTCTCGCCTTCTACATCCGTGTACATGTAATCCTCCTCCTCTTCTTCCTCATCATAATAGTCAAACTCGTCGTCATAATCTTCCTCTTCCTCCTCCTCCTCCTCTTCTACATCCAACCCCGCCATCTCAATCGCAGAGACCACATCATGATCCTGGTCCGGTACCTCCCACCCAAAGCTGCGAAACATGCTTGTGATATCTTGATGCCACTCCCATTCCCAGTCAAAGATACCTTCAATCCTTTGCAGCTGTTTCATATGGGCTCCAAACCATTCCACATCCCCCATGCTCATCCTCTGATATGACCGCTTCATGTTCAGTTCCTTCAACTGTGTCAATGTGCTCAGCTGGCCGAGTCCATGATCCAATTGAAACCGGACTCCAGACTTGGCTGTCAGCCCTTCTGTCCCTGTCGCCAACGTTTGCAGCTGCGTCAGCTTGGACAGCTGCTTAAAGGTCGCCCAATGCTCTGCCACGACCGCCTCATTCGTCCTTGGTGAGGACGGCTTTAGATCCAGTTCCAGAAACCGTAGTCGCGTCGCCACCCAAGCCTTGCCATGGACAATATCCTTCATCGACACATGCGAACTGCTTAGCTTTACCAGGTTCGGACACGTCTCGAGTACCTGTTGAATCATCCAGCTCCTGAACCCAAAACAATCCACTACATCCAGTGTCTCCAACGTCGCGAAATGACGCGTCAACGATCCAAAGACGGTTTGGGTGATCCTGTTGGCACAGAGCATCAAATACTCTAACCGAGGGAGTGACGCCATGATCCTGCTCAGATCCTTGGGGTCCGGAACACTGTAGCCGTCCGTATGGAACTGTGAGAGCTTGGGACATGCCACGGGCACACGCTCACAGAATTCACGGACTGGAAACTGACTCTCCCTGCTGACGGTCCACTTGAGGATCTTGAGGTTTGGGCATTGACACATCAGATCGACCTGTGACTGGGTGCTGAGTCCTGTAATGTCCTTCATCGTCAGTTCCCACAGCTTGGGGAAGTGCCACCGGTCGATCATCGGGATGTTGATAAAGTATTCGTATCGTGCCGACACCTGCTCCACCCTCGTCATGACCTGTAACAACGCCTCGGCCTGACCCCTCGTGTCGTAGATGCCCTGACTGGACTCGAAGCGCCTCAGGTTCGGACAGGCCTGGACCAGCGCCTGCAGGAACTCTGTCGGGGGCGATGTCTTGCGTTCCAGACCAAACAAGATCCACTCCAGCATGGGGTTCTGTTGGACCAGCTGTGTCAATCCGATCCAGAGTTTCGAGAGGTCCTTGGGCTCAGAGGTCGAGAAGACGCCCTTGTAGATGGCCAGGATCTTGAGGTTGGTGCAGCGGTGCAGGAACGGAGCGAGGCCGTTGGTGGTGTGTAGATTGAGACTTCGGACGGACGAGGCATGCTTCTCGAGGACGTCGAGGGTGGGGAATGAGGGCGAGTCGCTCCAGTTGTCGTGGACCATGAGCGAGCTGTAGAGGAATGGCGAGAAGGACTGGTGCCACTGGCGGGAGACCTGGATGGCAGAGACCAGGGTGTGGTTGGACAGGTAAGGGGCGATGTACAGAAGCATCTCGGGCAGATCTAATAGGCAGACCATGTTGAATGTCGGATCCTCTCGAGATCACTAGGAGCACAGGAGGCAGGGCGCAGTGGAAGCGAGAGTGAAGAAGGAGAGGGAGAGGGAGAAGAGAGAGAGAGGCAGAGAGAGAGAGAAAGAGAGAAAGAGGAAGAAGAAGAGGAAGAAGAGGAAGAAGAAAGAGGAGGAAGAAGAGGAAGACAGGGACAAACAAGGACAGTGAAGAAAAAACAAAAAAAGAGAAAGAGAAGAGGAAGAAAGAGTGTTGCACAGAAACGAGGGGCGGAAGAAACAACGACGCTGCCCCGCTGACGCATGCGCGCCTTCTTTGGCCATGTCTGGCGACAGGCCCTGCTCAACTGCTCAACCGCACAGGGCCCTTTTCTTCCCCCTCCCTGCTCCCTGCGGGCAAGCGTCCGAGGCGCCTGTTTGTCTTGCTGGGAGTCAGCCAGGGGCGGAGCTGCGAACCAGAGCCGTCCACCCGCATCATTGGACTGCGCAGAAGTGGACAGTTTGTCTTTGTTGCAACCGAAATAAATAGCGCGCACATGAACCCAATTGGCTTTTTGCATGCATCGCATGAGGGGGAGGAGGGCACAAAGCCGAAGCGGATAGAGAGTCTCCTTTATGCATATCTCCACGGCGACAAGCAAAAAAAAAAAAAAAAAAAAAAAAGGCAGTGGAGCCAGCGGACCAAATCCACCTGGGGACACACAAACAAACGCTCCTTCCCTCCCCTTCGTGCCAGAACTCGATCCCTTCGTCGTCGTCTATGGCACAGTTGCCACGGTCCTTTAGCTTTATTCGCTCGCCATGAACAGTGTCGCTCCTTCAACGATCTACGCTAAACAGCACTGCATCATAAGAATGAACTATCTATAGAATACTTTGTCTCATATCGTCGTATTTTCTTTGCAACCGCCCCCAAATGGAGCTAAGGAAAGGAGAGGCCGACATGGGCATCGGCATTTTTGTTCCATTTTGTCTCCAGGGGGGTGAGCCTAGCAGGCAGGGATGGCCTTGGACTGAGCACCACGGCAGTTGGCCGTGGTGTTGACCTTGGGCGACTCCTTCTTGCCGTTCTTGACAATACCCTTGAACTCCTGGCAAACATGCTTGATGCCCGAGCCGCACGACCCAGAGATGTACGCCACATCACCATAGTTGGAGTTGATGCCGACCAAATCAGCATTCACCTTATTGGCCTTGACGTTCTGAACCACCACATTACGAGGGCCACCGTTCTTGCTACAGTTACCGCAGCTGCGGAACAACTTGCCAACATTGACCACCGTGTAGTCCTTGATAATCACAGTGCCGCGGCCATTGTGCTGAACCACCTTGTCCTTGGCATTCTGAGCTCCTCCGCCCTGAATCAGAACGTCGCCGGTACCCTTGATAGTAATGGCGTCTAGGAAGGTCGTGATGTTAGGAAATTTAAGTGTCAGTTGTTTATTTTGTTTGCTTTGGAGTGCTTTGCACTGCTTTTGCACTGCTTTGCAAATGATACAAGACACAAAGTATAGACGATCGCGAATCGCGGTCTATTTTGCTCACCTTCGCAGACGTCACGGAACCAGACATTCTTGAGAGTACAGGCACCCTCGCAGTGGACACCCTCGAGAGAGTTGGCTCCGATGATGACATTGCTCAAAGTGGCACCGTTCTTGAGAATAAAGACAGCGTTGGCGGATCCAGTGTCCTTGTCAGAGTCGCAAGGGTGACCACGGTCAAACTCCTTGTTGCCATAGTCGTTCACGCCAGAGATGATGCTGACGGCAGGGAGAGCCACGACACTACCAGAGCGCGTGGGAATGTTGAGGGTCTGGGCGGCACCGAGAGTGGCAAAGACGGCAGCAGAGAGGGCGACGATTTGGAACTTCATTTTGGATGGTGGATAAAAAAGAAAAGAAGAGTGGGCGAGTAGAGAAAGTTGCTGATGTTGTGGGTACTAAGTGAGTTTTTGCTGAAGAGCAAGACTGTTTGGATGTAGAGTTGCTGAGGCCGGGAAAGGGAACAAAGATGGATTGATGAGGTTTAAAAAGAGGAGGACGGAGCCGACCCTTTTATACCTGTGAGTGTTGACGAGTCTTGGTTCTATCATGCCATTGATGCTGTTGTTGTTTAGTTTGATATTAACATTACTATGAACAAGGGATCGCCCAGCCGTAGAGCTTACTCATGAGATAGCTCTCTCCTCGTGTCGTTCTTTGTTCTCCCGTGCCCAGGGAACAATGTACATGTACATGTACCTCGATAGCTCTATTGAACCTTGGCGCGTTCAAGTAGATTCCGTTCCCTTACCCTTTCACAACCAACGGTCCTTGCAATTGGCCAGCTTCGCGTCCCCAGCAGGAAGCGTACCCCTGGCCATCATAAACAGCCGCTTTGGACCAACCAGAGTCTCAAAACGAGCTTTTTCGAAGCAATATATATTGCTTTTTACCAACCGTGCATAAATGCGGTGAGCAAGCATGGATCAAACCCTCTCTTGTTTTCATGTGTGTGATCGGTCTTCAGGAGAAAGCCCGTCGGGGCAAGAACAATTACCGATCCAAGTCCGTGGAGGCGGTTCACGAGTTCACTTTCACGCGATACAGATAGAGTTTTATTACCGAGGGTATCATGCAATATAGGACCCGCGTGTACACAGTCTACTGTACCGTACACAAGATCTAGGCGCCTGGGTCGCTCACATCAGAGCCATTGGCTGCTCCACAGTCCAGCACTGTATCAGATCACTCAACTATGAAGGGAAGGAGAATCGCTAGGAATGCTAGCAGCGTGCAGATACCCTATTTGATATCACGACGATTCTTCAAAAGAGGAACATTTACTGCCTCCCTCCGAGCCCAAGATGGACGCAACCATAAACGCCAGCAGCTATTGCCAACGCGAATCTAACCTGCGACAATGCCACGATCCTTCTAAAGGGGATCTTGCGTTTCTATCTGTCTCTCTCTCTCGAAATGACCAAGTGCATGCAACCAAAAAAACTGCGAATGGCCTTAGTCACTCCAAAATAGAACATTTATGCGTTCCGAATAGATGCGTATAGGAAGCTACCCTCCAGAGGCGTGCCAAGTGGTTTTTCTACCTCCTTTGCATGGTTAGGACGAAAGGCTCTGTTCATGACCCTCTCCTTCTTTCTTCTCAGCTTATCTGATAAGAGATATTACATTGCCTCAAAAAAAAACTATTCTTCAGGTTCACAGGACTACCACTAGTACAGCACGGTATGTACGCGTTGTGAGCAATTGAGCTTGCCCTTTAAGGATTCCGTCCCAGCTCACGCCCGATGGAATCTCGCCGTGACTAATAAGCCCAGGCCTGTAGAATCTATCAAAGCCCTTCTCAGGGCCTGTCTAAAGAATCATTATGGGTCGAGTGCTCTGTTGTATTTCATCTGCAGTCTAAACAGCAGCGTTTCATGAACTGGGTTGAGCCAAGAAACAAACCTAGATGTACCCACCCCACTCTTTGCTCACTGCCCCTGTGAATAATAATAGCGCGATGCTTCCGACCCATCTTCAACGACACACCACCCGGATGAGACAACTAGGACACACTTCATCAGGCTGGCATCGACGACCTCTCTGTCGTGCTTCAGGCAGTGCGCAAAGCACCTGACGACGTACCAGCAGCTGTTGGAATGCCCAACTAGAGCTCCAACCGCGCGCTCCTGCGCCTTGCCCTTCTCGTCACCTTATCGCCTACTCTCTCAGGCGCTAGCGCATTTGTCTCACTACGAAGTGCGGCTTAACAGCGGCCTCAGGTTGCGACAGTTTCAGATCGCGTGCCGCTCCCACAGGATTGCCAAATCGGACAGTAGGACAGGGACACATAAGCTGTATGAGCAGATTCGGACTAGCGCTCAGCGCACCCAGTTTGGAAGCCAGTCGCGCCGTCGATCGAGATTTGGAGCGTAGCCGGCGCGATTTGTAGACTACAAGAGCGAGCAGGCAGTATGTGGCTGATACAAGATGCCCCTGCATATTCATGCTCACGATAACCATTGGAACTCAATGCTCGAGGTACACAGGATGGATTGAGGGCGAAGATTAAGATTGTATACCGCTCCCACGCTTGCAATTATTTTCGTAACTTGTTCTTTTCTTTCTCTCCATCGATACACCCACTTCTCCAAAGAGCGCCAAAATTGCAATCAAGAACCTGTAAGTGTGAGATTCCGCTTGAGGATGAAGTCGGGTGTAGTGATACTGAGTTGCACTTACCCTACAAACTTCATGCTAATCCACAAATGGCGACCTTTGATATCTTGCCGTGACTTTACTACCTTTGACCACCAAGGAATCGAACTCTCGCGTACAAAGACATTGTTCCTGAGCCATCTCAGACCGTCAGATACTGCTATCGCTCTTGGAGAACGTCTCTCGTGTCTCTCTCCAGGTATTGCAAGACCCATGAACACACGCAATTGAAATAGTCATGGATACTTGCATGGTCGCTAACATGATCAGTTGTGTTTACTTGATACGTGCTGCCTTAGTGCCACTGTCGTTAGACCTCTTTGTGACATTTTGAATTCTTCGTTGTTCTCCTCTTGTCGTCAGTGCGATAGCTTCGACTTTACTAAGGTAAGAGCAACCAAAAGCTTTGCATAACTATGATCTTCATTCGCTCATAGCAAGCGCTGACCGTATTGTTTCTCTGGGAATGGATGCAGCACCAAGACAACTGCCATGAGCAATCCACTCAATAGTTCACCACCCGACATCGGGAGATCTGCCCACAACTCATTGACGCCGTCATTGCCCGCCCATGGTCGATCTGTCAGCCATGGCGCCGCAACTGTATCGTCTCAGCAAGCTAGTTTGAGTTCCGATGGCGAGAATATATCCATCTCGTCCCAAAAAACTAAAAAGCGGGACATAATTCGAAACATCTTTCGGTCAACCAAACATGAGGATAAGGTCACGATCCAAGATGGTCCATCTAAGACAGAGATCCGTCACGCTCAAACTGCTAGCACCGAGATCACCTCTGAAGTCTACAGCCTCAAAGTCAGCAGCTCAGGAGCTGGGTCACAGCCCACGATCGGCAAGACTGAGGCTCGTTTGAATGTCTTCTCGGAGAACGTATCTAAAACATCCACTAGAATCACATTACCAAAGCTTGACGCGCGCATCGACAGCACATCCCAGCTCGCTTTGTGCATCAGCCGTCTCCCAAGGAACATGACTTCCCCCTTGCAGCGCGAAGGTCTCGAGAGTGCCTCGGATCCCACGAACGAAGCGTCGTGGACCACGCCGTGCGATGATACACTGCAGGAATGGATCAAAGCCATTGAAGAGAATCCGATCAAGCAAGAGCACCTTCGCTGGTTGGGGTCACGCATCGTTGAGGAATTTATCAAGCATGCTGTCAAGGATCCGATCGCAGTGTCTGAAGTCGTTCTCCTTGGCTCTGTCCTCGATCAGGCACACTACCGCAAGTTGCTCAATTGCTTCATTGCGCAGCTCCAAGAACCCGTTCTTCTAGATGTCGATCTACTCCAAGGTCTCGTCCAGCTGGTCCAGTGTGCCGCGCCGGCGTATCTTGACGCCGATGATCTTGTCAAGATCTTGAGTATTCTGAGAAAACGCCTTGGAGACACCCATCAGCAGTCGTCGGAGCATCAGTACCATTTAACCTTGGCTGTCTCGCGCCTCCTTGATGTCATGGCTGAGCCAGAGCACAAAGTCAAAGATCTACCTCGTGTCGAGGAGAAGGAACCCCTGACCACAGTTCTTTCAGGATTGCAATCCAGCTCGGACCCGTATCTGATGTACCAAGCGCTGTACGCATTTCAGGCCTTGCAGTATGTTCCTGACAACGAGTCCGCTCTTCAAGCCATCGTGCGACACTCCCTAGGAGCCGCAGAGAGCCTTATCAAGGTGTCGGGAGTCATTCAGTTGAACTTTGACGGCCTACTCGAAGGGCTCAAGCAGATGCAAAAGACTGTCGAGGAGACTTATGGGATTGCCAAGTCTAGCTACGAAGGCATCAGCTCGTTGATTGACAGTGGGCGTGGACTGTTCGATAGTCTCAGAGCGGGCCTTGTCGCTGGCCGCAAGCATACGTGGTACCCTTACGTACTTGCCGCTACAGCTCTCTGCCGGGCAGGCCAATTGGTCTATTTCAGCAAGCTGGTTCGAGAGGCTCCTTGCCGTCGTGATCCTCGATTCCAATGGGGTGTAAGCCAGCACCTGGGCGAGATTGCGATTGACGATGAATGGGAGTCCTGCATCCGTGAGCAAGCTGTCAGTTTTCTGGAGGATCTATACTTGAATGATGCCGATTGGGCTCAGGACGCCAGCGTCAAGTCTTGGATGCTGACTATTCTCGGCAAGATCTCGGAGGTGCCTGATCCTGCGGTCAGAGACGTCGCCCTTGCTTTTCTGCAGGTCCCAATGAACAATGGCTCCACCATCGTCACGCATCCCTACCCACTGAGGTCTCACCTCCGTATCCCAATCAAGTCGCCACTTCTGGCCCTAGTCCAAGATATTCCATACCTTGAGTACGATCTCAACGACCTCCGGGTCAGACGACTCAGAGAGTACAACCAGACCGTGTACATCTCTCCTCAGGCCAAGGCCAACCTTCAGGCTGCTGACAAGGATGCTCTGCCGCTCATGGATACCATCAAAGAGTTCCTGGAGTACGACGGGCAGGTGTTCTTGATACTAGGTGATTCAGGAGCAGGAAAATCAACATTCAACAGACACCTTGAGCACGAGCTTTGGAATGAATACAAGCCAGGTGGCCACATACCGCTCTTCATCAATCTACCTGCTGTGGCCGAGAGCCATCGGGATATCATTGGCGAGCAATTGCGGATGCACGGATTCAAGGATGACAAGATCAAAGAGATGAAGAAGAATCGGAAGATGATCCTGATTTGCGATGGTTACGACGAAACCCAACTCAAGGTCAACTTGCACTCGGAGAATATGCTCAATCAAGAGGGACAAGCAGACACAAAAATGATTATCAGCTGCAGGAGCACCTATCTTGGACAGGGCTACCGCGACCAGTTCCGTCCTCAACAGAATGATCGCTACAGTACCTCTGCAGCTAACCTGTACACGGAGGCCGCCATTGTTCCTTTCTCAAGAGACCAGATTGGGGAATACGTTGATCAGTTTGTGCGAGATCCAGAGGTATACAAGCTGATTGGTGATAGACCCGTCTGGAGCACTCAGGACTATATGGATAAGCTGAGGTCGATCCCCAACTTGATGGAGCTGGTCAAGAATCCCTTTCTCCTGTCTCTATCGCTCAGAGCGTTGCCTGGCGTGGTCAAGGACGGGACCGATATCACCAAGATGAAAGTAACTCGTCTGACTCTCTACAACTCCTTTATCGATCAATGGCTGGATATCAGCGAACGACGACTAAGGACGATCAAGTTCGCCGCTGATGAGAAGAACGCACTGCAGGATCTACTTGAAGAAGGATTTGTAGATACGGCCATTGCCTTCTTGAAAAACCTTGCTGCAGCCGTCTTCAAAGAACAGGACGGAAATCCAGTTGTCCAGTACATGCCGCTGAGTGACAAAGGGACGTGGAAGGTACAGTTCTTTGGATCGCAGCCCCTCGCCACGCTCTTGAGAGAGTGCAGTCCGCTGTCGCGTTCAGGTATCCAGCACCGGTTCCTCCATCGCTCGTTGTTGGAGTACTTTTACTCCCGGCACATACGAGAGACCACTGAGTCAGATGCACTGTCTGATATTTCTCGAGATCTGGCCAAACACCCTCTAAGCCAAAGGACGCTTGTCAGCGAGCCGTCGATTGTCCAATTCCTAGCCGAGCACGCCCAAGACGATTCTGGATTCCGACAACGACTTCATCAATTTGTCGAGCAATCGAAAACAGACGTCTCGGCTAGCCAGGCAGCAGCCAATGCCATCACTATCTTGGTTCGGGCCGGTGTGTTGTTCAATGGGGCCAATCTAGCAGCCATTCGAATTCCTGGCGCGGACCTGAGTGGAGGACAGTTCGATTCAGTTCAACTACAAGGAGCAGATTTGAGAAGCACCAACCTACGCAATATCTGGTTGCGTCAGGCAGATTTGAGCAACACGCAGATGGAGGACGTCCGATTTGGCGAATATCCGTATCTCGAGGAAGAAAGCTCAGTGATGTCGTGCGCGTACTCTCCGGACGGGAAGACACTTGCTGTGGGCCTCGTCAGGGGCACTATTAGCTTGTACAACACCGCAACTTGGGATAAGACACGCAAACTAAGCGGCCACACCAGCCCTGTTTTCAGCGTGGTGTTTTCGCCAAGCGGCCAGCAGATTGCCTCGGGCAGTTCCGACAAGACGGTGCGGCTCTGGGACGAACAAACCGGTGCGCCTGGTGCCATCCTAAGCGGCCACACTGACTCTGTTTACAGCGTGGTGTTTTCGCCAAGCGGCCAGCAGATTGCCTCGGGCAGTTACGACAACACGGTGCGGCTCTGGGACGCACAAACCGGTGCACCTGGTGCGATCCTAAGCGGCCACACTTGCTATGTTACAAGCGTGGTGTTTTCGCCAAGCGGCCAGCAGATTGCCTCGGGCAGTTACGACTACACGGTGCGGCTCTGGGACGCACAAACCGGTGCACCTGGTGCCATCCTAAGCGGCCACACTTCCTATGTCCTCAGCGTGGTGTTTTCGCCAAGCGGCCAGCAGATTGCCTCGGGCAGTTACGACTACACGGTGCGGCTCTGGGACGCACAAACCGGTGCACCTGGTGCCATCCTAAGCGGCCACACCTTCGATGTTAGAAGCGTGGTGTTTTCGCCAAGCGGCCAGCAGATTGCTTCGGGCAGTCTCGACAAGACGGTGCGGCTCTGGGACGCACAAACCGGTGCACCTGGTGCCATCCTCAGCGGCCACACCAGATGGGTTTACAGCGTGGTGTTTTCGCCAAGCGGCCAACAGATTGCCTCGGGCAGTTTCGACAACACGGTGCGGCTCTGGGACGCACAAACCGGTGCACCTGGTGCCATCCTAAGCGGTCACACATTCGCTGTTCTCAGCGTGGTGTTTTCGCCAAGCGGCCAGCAGATTGCCTCGGGCAGTTGGGACAAGACGGTGCGGCTCTGGGATGCACAAACCGGTGCACCTGGTGCCATCCTAAGCGGCCACACATCCTCTGTTGGAAGCGTGGTGTTTTCGCCAAGCGGCCAGAAGATTGCCTCGGGCAGTTGGGACAAGACGGTGCGGCTCTGGGACGCACAAACCGGTGCACCTGGTGCCATCCTAAGCGGCCACACATCCTATGTTTTCAGCGTGGTGTTTTCGCCAAGCGGCCAGCAGATTGCCTCGGGCAGTGCAGACAACACGGTGCGGCTCTGGGACGAACAAACCGGTGCGCCTGGTGCTATCCTAAGCGGCCACACATCCGATGTTCTCAGCGTGGTGTTTTCGCCAAGCGGCCAGCAGATTGCCTCGGGCAGTAAAGACAACACGGTGCGGCTCTGGGACGCACAAACCGGTGCACCTGGTGCCATCCTAAGCGGCCACACTGACTATGTTACAAGCGTGGTGTTTTCGCCAAGCGGCCAGCAGATTGCCTCGGGCAGTTTCGACACCACGGTGCGGCTCTGGGACGCACAAACCGGTGCACCTGGTGCCATCCTAAGCGGCCACACATTCGCTGTTCTCAGCGTGGTGTTTTCGCCAAGCGGCCAGCAGATTGCCTCGGGCAGTCAAGACAAGACGGTGCGGCTCTGGGATGTGAAATCAGGTCTTTGTTTGGTTACTCTAAAGGATTTCCATGGTGAGATCTCGTCAATCGCATGGAACGCAAGTGCACACGGCTGCTACTTATCAACTGGCTGTGGCGACACATCCGTTCGTATGTGGAAGGTCAAAGGAACCTGTCATCCCGTGTCTGTGCACCTAGTCTGGAGCTCTTGGCATGACCAGCTTGTCGTATCAGGTACCTACATCTTGAACACGCAGGGTTTAAGTGGTACAAATAGGAAACTCTTAGAACAACGCGGTGCTATCAGCAAACAGATATCTCTGCCGTTGGTGTAAATAGTATGTATTAGGTCCCACACTCTCGTCTCTTACAATATCAGATTTGCAACTCAATGTCATGTTTATTTGGAGCTCTTGCTTGTCTTTGTAATCTCTTCTGGGAGCGGGAGGACACGCGCTGGTCACTCACTGTCCGCAGATGACACAAAAGGTCTGGTCCGGCGTCGAGAGATTGAGCCCACAACCGGGGCAAGGGTCTCTGCCGTCCTTCCTAAACTTCCCCGGGTAGGGTCTCTGTCGTTGCCAAAGACCTTCTTGGACACCTTACAGTTCTACCAAACTTCAACGTCTCTGATCTTGATCCCCTCCTGTTCAAAAATGCGATCCTGCTCTTTGAGATCCTCGGCCGACATGGACTCTGGAAAACATCTGTGGCAGAATCGTCGTACCCGAACCCACCTCAATGGGCTCCTTCTATCTCCAGACCGAAAAACGTTTCGTCATCAAAGGCCTTGCGCAGAATAACCTTGCCAAGGAGTTTTTGACCCGAGAGTCGGTCCTACCATTTCCGGCCAACAGGGTGGTCATAATAATTGATCTTTTCATCCCATGTGCACTGCTGGGAGAGCGCAATCAGCTCTGTGTCGAGGTAAAGCTGCACGAGTTGCAGTCCCAGAGCCTTGGCCAATTGCACACCCAAGAATCGCATGATCTTCGTCAATTTGTCGGAATAAGGCCGCAGACGCTCCGCAGACATGTTGTGCAGGAACGGATAGCCCGCAAAGAGCACATCGGCGCCATCTCCCGTCATGATGGTTTGGTATCCCAGCAAATTCGCGACGGACAGACCCCTGGCAATGGCGATCCCGTTGCAGATTTCCATGGGATCAAAGGTCTGGAGGGTTTGGATACAAACTCGAGCTCCTCAAGGACCCAGACCAGTGTGATTTTGTCCATCTTTTGCGTCAGACCCAAAGATCTGGATCGCATAGAACTCGTCTGTGGCCTGATCCGCACAGAGGACGGTGACAGCTCCCGGGAGAGGCTTTGGCGTTTGTTCATCCTTGCCCTCTTTTTTATTGGCGCTTTAGACAGGATAGAGTGTCGACACCTCCCGAGAGGAGGATGCAGTCGCAGGGCGTGGTCTACGAGTAACTTGAGGAGCAGGCGTCGTAACTCTTGTACACGGGCTGGGTCGCTCTCTGACATGATCTGAATCTCGTGTCCTGTCCTTGAGCCCTGATGGTGCGGTTGAGATGGAGTGGAAGTGAGATCAGTTATATGACGAGAACACAGCCGTGGTATTTTAAGGTTGGCGAAGAATCTGTTCTCCTGAACCCCATAGCGCGATGCTTCCGACCCATCTTCAACGACACACCACCCGGATGAGACAACTAGGACACAACTCATCAGGCTGGCATCGACGACCTCTCTAACGTGCACCAGGAAGTGCACGCAAAAAACTTGGCGACCTAGCAGCGGCTGTTGGCATACTAGAACACCAACCGCGCACTCATACGTCTTGCCTTTCTCATCACCTTATCGCCTACTCTCTCAGGCGCGAGCGCAATTGTCTCACTACGAACTGCGGCTTAACAGCGGCCTCAGGTTGCGACAATTTCAGATCGCGTGCCGCTCCCACAGGATTGCCAAATCGGACAGTAGGACAGGGACACAGAAGCTGTATGAGCAGATTCGGACTAGCACTCAGCGCACCCATTTTTTGGAGGCTAGTCGCGCTGTCGATCAAGATGTGGAGCGTAGCCGGCGCGATTTGTAGACTACAAGAGCGAGCAGGCAGTATGTGGCTGATACAAGATGCCCCTGCATATTCATGCTCACGATAACCATTGGAACTCAATGCTCGAGGTACACAAGATGGATTGAGGGCGAAGATTAAGATTGTGTACCGCTCCCACGCTCGCAATTATTTTCGTAACTTGTTCTTTTCTTTCTCTCCATCGATACACCCACTTTTCCAAAGAGCGCCAAAATTGCAAACAAGAACCTGTAAGTGTGAGATTTCGCTTGAGGATGGAGTCGGGTGTAGTGATAATGAGTTGAACCTACCCTACCCTACAAACTTCATGCTAATCCACAAATGGTGACCTTTGATATCTTGCCGGGACTTGACTACCTTTGACCACCAAGGAATCGAACTCTCGCGTACAAAGACATTGTTCCTGAGCCATCTCAGACCGTCAGATACTACTATCGCTCTTGGAGAACGCTCTCTCGTGTCTCTCTCCAGGTATTGCAAGACCCATGAACACACGCAATTGAAATAGCCATGGATACTTGCATGGTCGCTAACATGATCACTTGTGTTTTCTTGATACGTGCTGCCTTGGTGCCACTGTCGTTGGACCTCTTTGTGACATTTAGAATTCTTCGTTGTTCTCCTCTTGTCTTCAGTGCTGTAGCTTCGAATTTACTAAGGTAAGAGCAACCATAAGCTTTGCATAACTATGATCTTCTTTCACTCATGGCAAGCGCTGACCGTATTGTTTCTCTGTGATTGGAGGCAGCATCAAGACAACTGCCATGAGCAATCCACTCAATAGTTCACCACCCGACATCGGGAGATCTGACCACAGCTCATTGACGCCGTCATTGCCCGCCCATGGTCGATCTGTCAGCCATGGCGCCGCAACTGTATCGTCTCAGCAAGCCAGCTTGAGTTCCGATGGCGAGAATATATCCATCTCGTCCCAAAAAACTAAAAAGCGGGACATAATTCGAAACATCTTTCGGTCAACCAAACATGAGGATAAGGTCACGATCCAAGATGGTCCATCTAAGACAGAGATCCGTCACGCTCAAACTGCTAGCACCGAGATCACCTCTGAAGTCTACAGCCTCAAAGTCAGCAGCTCAGGAGCTGGGTCACAGCCCACGATCGGCAAGACTGAGGCTCGTTTGAATGTCTTCTCGGAGAACGTATCTAAAACATCCACTAGAATCACATTACCAAATCTTGACGCGCGCATTGACAGCACATCCCAGCTCGCCTTGTGCATCAGCCGTCTCCCAAGGAACACGACTTCTCCCTTACAGCACGAAGGTCTCGAAAGTGCCTCGGATCCCATAAACGAAGCGTCGTGGACCACGCCGTCCGATGATACACTGAAGGAATGGATCAAAGCCATTGAAGAGAATCCGATCAAGCAAGAGCACCTTCGCTGGTTGGGGTCACGCATCGTTGAGGAATTTATCAAGAATGCTGTCAAGGATCCGGTCGCAGTGTCAGAAGTCGTACTCCTTGGCTCTGTCCTCGATCAGGCACACTACCGCAAGTTGCTCAATTGCTTCATTGCGCAGCTCCAAGAATCCGTTCTTTTAGATGTTGATCTGCTCCAAGGTCTCGTTCAGCTGGTCCAGTGTGCCGCGCCGGCGTATCTTGACGCCGATGATCTTGTCAAGATATTGAGTATTCTGAGAAAACGCCTTGGGGACACCCATCAGCAGTCGTCGGAGCATCAGTACCATTTAACCTTGGCTGTCTCGCGCCTCCTTGATGTCATGGCTGAGCCAGAGCACAAAGTCAAAGATCTACCTCGTATCGAGGAAAAGGAACCCCTGGCTTCAGTTCTTTCAGGATTGCAATCCAGCTCGGATCCTTATCTGATGTACCAAGCACTGTACGCATTTCAGGCCTTGCAGTATGTTCCTGACAACGAGTCCGCTCTTCAAGCCATCGTACGACACTCCCTAGGAGCCGCAGAGAGCCTTATCAAGGTGTCGGGAGTCATTCAATTGAACTTTGACGGCCTACTCGAAGGGCTCAAGCAGATGCAAAAGACTGTCGAGGAGACTTATGGGATTGCCAAGTCCAGCTACGAAGGCATCAGCTCGTTGATTGACAGTGGGCGTGGACTGTTCGATAGTCTCAGAGCGGGCCTTGTCTTTGGCCACAAGCATCCGTGGTATCCTGCTGTGCTTACCGCTACAGCTCTCTGCCGGGCAGGCCAATTGGTCTATTTCAGCAAGCTGGTTCGAGAGGCTCCTTGCCGTCGTGATCCTCGATTCCAATGGGGTGTAAGCCAGCTCCTGGGCGAGATTGCGATTGATGATGAATGGGAGTCCTGCATCCGTGAGCAAGCTGTCAGTTTTCTGGAGGATCTATACTTGAATGATGCCGATTGGGCTCAGGACGACAGCGTCAGGTCCTGGATGCTGACCATTCTTGGCAAGATCTCGGAGGTGCCTGTTCCTGCGGTCAGAGGCGTCGCCCTTGCTTTTCTGCAGGTCTCAAGGAACAATGGCTCCACCATCGTCACGCATCCCTACCCTTTGAGGTCTCACCTCCCTATCCCAATGAAGTCGCCACTTTTGGCTCTAGTCCAAGATATTCCATACCTTGAGTACGATCTCAACGATCTCCGGGTCAGACGACGCAAAGAGTACAACCAGACCGTGTACATCCCTCCTCAAGCCAAGGCCAACCTTCAGGCTGCTGACAAGGATGCTCTGCCGCTCATGGATACCATCAAAGAGTTCCTGGAGTACGACGGGCAGGTATTCTTGATACTAGGTGATTCAGGAGCAGGAAAATCAACATTCAACAGACACCTTGAGCACGAGCTTTGGAATGAATACAAGCCAGGTGGCCACATACCGCTCTTCATCAATCTACCTGCTGTGGCCGAGAGCCATCGGGATATCATTGGCGAGCAATTGCGGATGCACGGATTCAAGGATGACAAGATCAAAGAGATGAAGAAGAATCGGAAGATGATCCTGATTTGCGATGGTTACGACGAAACCCAACTCAAGGTCAACTTGCACTCGGAGAATATGCTCAATCAAGAGGGACAAGCCGACACAAAAATGATTATCAGCTGCAGGAGCACCTATCTTGGACAGGGCTACCGCGACCAGTTCCGTCCTCAACAGAATGATCGCTACAGTACCTCTGCAGCTAACCTGTACACGGAGGCCGCCATTGTTCCTTTCTCAAGAGACCAGATTGAGGAATACGTTGATCAGTTTGTGCGAGATCCAGAGGTATACAAGCTGATTGGTGATAGACCCGTCTGGAGCACTCAGGACTATATGGATAAGCTGAGGTCGATCCCCAACTTGATGGAGCTGGTCAAGAATCCCTTTCTCCTGTCTCTATCGCTCAGAGCGTTGCCTGGCGTGGTCAAGGACGGGACCGATATCACCAAGATGAAAGTAACTCGTCTGACTCTCTACAACTCCTTTATCGATCAATGGCTGGATATCAGCGAACGACGACTAAGGACGATCAAGTTCGCCGCTGATGAGAAGAACGCACTGCAGGATCTACTTGAGGAAGGCTTTGTAGACACGGCCAGTGCCTTTTTGAAAAACCTTGCTGCAGCCGTCTTCAAAGAACAGGACGGAAATCCAGTTGTCCAGTACATGCCGCTGAGTGACAAAGGGACATGGAAGGTACAGTTCTTTGGATCGCAGCCCCTCGCCACGCTCTTACGAGAGTGCAGTCCACTGTCGCGTTCAGGTGTCCAGCACCGTTTCCTCCATCGCTCGTTGTTAGAGTACTTTTACTCCCGGCACATACGAGAGACCAGTGAGTCAGATGCACTGTCTGATATTTCTCGAGATCTGGCCAAACACCCTCTAAGCCAAAGGACGCTTGTCAGCGAGCCGTCGATTGTCCAATTCCTAGCCGAGCACGCCCAAGACGATTCTGGGTTCCGACAACGACTTCATCAATTTGTCGAGCAATCGAAAACAGACGTTTCGGCTAGCCAGGCAGCAGCCAATGCCATCACTATCTTGGTTCGGGCCGGTGTGTTGTTCAATGGGGCCAATCTAGCAGCCATTCGAATTCCTGGCGCGGACCTGAGTGGCGGGCAGTTCGATTCAGCTCAACTACAAGGAGCAGATTTGAGAAGCACCAACCTACGCAATATCTGGTTGCGTCAGGCAGATTTGGGCAACACGCAGATGGAGGACGTCCGATTTGGCGAATATCCGTATCTCGAGGAAGAAAGCCAGGTTAATTCGTGCGCGTACTCTCCGGACGGGAAGACACTTGCTGTGGGCCTCGAAAATGGCACAATTAGCTTGTACAACACCACAACTTGGGATAAGACACGCAAATTGAGCGGCCACACCAGCCCTGTTATAAGCGTGATGTTTTCGCCAAGCGGCCAGCAGATTGCCTCGGGCAGTGACGACAAGACGGTGCGGCTCTGGGACGCACAAACCGGTGCACTTGGTGCCATCCTAAGCGGCCACACCGACTGGGTTAGAAGCGTGGTGTTTTCTCCAAGCGGCCAGCAGATTGCCTCGGGCAGTGACGACAACACGGTGCGGCTCTGGGACGCACAAACCGGTGCACCTGGTGCCATCCTAAGCGGCCACACATCCTCTGTTAGAAGCGTGGTGTTTTCGCCAAGCGGCCAGCAGATTGCCTCGGGCAGTTCCGACAACACGGTGCGGCTCTGGGACGCACAAACCGGTGCACCTGGTGCCATCCTAAGCGGCCACACATCATCTGTTAGAAGCGTGGTGTTTTCGCCAAGCGGCCAGCAGATTGCCTCGGGCAGTGACGACAGGACGGTGCGGCTCTGGGACGCACAAACCGGTGCACCTGGTGCCATCCTAAGCGGCCACACATACTCTGTTCTCACCGTGGTGTTTTCGCCAAGCGGCCAGCAGATTGCCTCGGGCAGTGGAGACAACACGGTGCGGCTCTGGGACGCACAAACCGGTGCACCTGGTGCCATCCTAAGCGGCCACACCGACTGGGTTAGAAGCGTGGTGTTTTCGCCAAGCGGCCAGCAGATTGCCTCGGGCAGTGACGACAACACGGTGCGGCTCTGTGACGCACAAACCGGTGCACCTGGTGCCATCCTAAGCGGCCACGCGTCCTATGTTTTCAGCGTGGTGTTTTCGCCAAGCGGCCAGCAGATTGCCTCGGGCAGTTCCGACAACACGGTGCGGCTCTGGGACGCACAAACCGGTGCACCTGGTGCCATCCTAAGCGGCCACACGGACTCTGTTAACAGCGTGGTGTTTTCGCCAAGCGGCCAGCAGATTGCCTCGGGCAGTGACGACAACACGGTGCGGCTCTGGGACGCTCAAACCGGTGCACCTGGTGCCATCCTAAGCGGCCACACATCCTCTGTTTACAGCGTGGTGTTTTCGCCAAGCGGCCAGCAGATTGCCTCGGGCAGTGACGACAACACGGTGCGACTCTGGGACGCACAAACCGGTGCACCTGGTGCCATCCTAAGCGGCCACACTGACTATGTTAGAAGCGTGGTGTTTTCGCCAAGCGGCCAGCAGATTGCCTCGGGCAGTGACGACAACACGGTGCGGCTCTGGGACGCACAAACCGGTGCACCTGGTGCCGCCCTAAGCGGCCACACCGGCTGGGTTAGAAGCGTGGTGTTTTCGCCAAGTGGCCAGCAGATTGCCTCGGGCAGTAGAGACAACACGGTGCGGCTCTGGGACGCACAAACCGGTGCACCTGGTGCCATCCTAAGCGGCCACACTGGCGGCGTTAACAGCGTGGTGTTTTCGCCTAGCGGCCAGCAGATTGCCTCGGGCAGTTACGACAAGACGGTGCGGCTCTGGGATGTGAAATCAGGTCTTTGTTTGGCTACTGTGAAGGATTTCCATGGTGAGATCTCGTCAATCGCATGGAACGCAAGCGCAGACGGCTGCTACTTATCAACTTGCAGCGGCGATAGCTACGTCCGTATGTGGAAGGTCAAAGGAACCTGTCATCCCGTGTCTGTGCACCTAGTCTGGAGCTCTTGGCATGACCAGCTTGCTGTATCAGGTACCAACATCTTGAACACGCAGGGTTTAAGCAGTACAAATAGGAAACTCTTAGAACAACGCGGTGCTATTAGCAAATAGATATCTCTGGAAGAGCCGTTGGTGTAAATAGTATGTACTAGGACCCACACTCTCGTCTCTTACAATATCAGATTTGCAACTCATTGTCATGTTTATTCGGAGCTCTCGCTTGCCTTTGCAATCTCTTCTGGGAGCGGGAGGACACGCGCTGGCCACTGTCCGCAGATGACATAAAAGGTCTGGTCCGGCGTCGAGAGATTGAACCCACAACCGGGGCAAGGGTCTCTGCCGTCCCTTCTCAACTTTCCCGGGTAGGTGCTCTGTCGTTGCCAAAGACCTTCTTGAACACCTTAAAGTACGGCCAAAGTTCAACATCTCTGATCTTGATCCCCTCCTTTTCAAAAATGCGATCCTGCTCTTTGAGATACTCGGCCGACATGGACTCTGGAAACATCTATGGCAGAATCGTCGTACCCGAACGCACCTCAATGGGCTCCTTCTATCTCCTGACCGAAAAACGTTTCGTCATCAAAGGCCTTGCAAGGAATAAACTTGCCATAGAGTTTTTGACCCGAGAAGTCGGTCCTGCCATTTCCGGTCAACAGGGTGGTCATAATAATTTGATCTTTACAACCCGCGTGCATTGCTGGGAGAGCGCAAATCAGCTCTGGGTCGAGGCAAAGCTGCACGAGTTGCAGTCCCAGAGCCTTGGCCAATTGCACACCCAATAATCGCATGATCTTCGTCAATTTGTCGGAATACGCCTGTAGACACTCCGCAGACATGTTGTGCAGGAGCGGATAGCCCGCGAAGAGCTCATCGGTGCCATCTCCCGTCATGACGGTTTGGTATCCCAGCAAATTGGCGACGGACAGACCCCTGGCAATGGCGATCCCGTTGCAGATGTCCGTGGGATCAAAGGTCTGGAGGGTCTGGATACAAACTCGAGTTCCTCAAGGACCGAGACCAGTGTGATCTTGACCAACTTTTTTTGTCAGATCTAAGCGAGCCGAGATCTGGATCGCATAGAACTCGTCTATGGTCTGATCCGCGCAGAGGACGGTGACAGATCCTGAGAGAGGCTTTGGCGTTTGTTCATCCTTGCCCTCTTTTTTATTGGCGCTGTAGACGGCAAAGGATAGAGGTGTCGACACCTCCCGAGAGGAGGATGCAGTCGCAAGGCGTGGTCTGCGAGTGACTTGAGGAGCAGGCGTCGTAACTCTTGTACACGGGCTGGGTCGCTCTCTGACATGATCTGAATCTCGTGTCCTGTCCTTGAGTCTCAATTATATGACGAGAACACAACCGTGGAAAGGTTGGCGAACAATCTGTTCTCCTGAACCGGGCGCAATATTATCCGAACCTCTCTCCATGCGCGCGTGCTTCTTTCCAATGGCTCCTTGTATATATATGTATTTCTATGGATGTTTAGCCCTACTGTAGCCCCTATTTTACTCGTTGTCGTAGGCGAGAACAGATCCCAGCCACGTCTCAATCTCACGCTTCTCCATCGACTTGCGCGCTGCATAGTCCGTCACCTGGTCCTCCGAGATCTTGCCCACGGCAAAGTACTGTCCTCGTCCAAACACGATCGCCGAGACCGATGCACCAGGCTCCATCGCCAAGGACTCTGTCAGGCTGATGCCCGTCTGCGCCTCAATGTCTCCAAGCTCCCACATGGTCTTCTTCTCAGTATGGTCAGGCTGCGAAGGATAGCCCGGAGCAGGTCGGATGCCCTGGTACTTGATCGACAGCATATCCGACACATTCATCGCCTCATCTGCAGCATAGCCCCAGTGTTCCCGACGAATATCCTCGTGCAACTTCTCGGCAAAGGCCTCTGCAAGACGATCCGCCAGAGACTTGGCCATGATCGATCCATAGTCATCAAGGTTCGCCTTGAACTTCTCGCACAGCTCGTCGCATCCAAATCCAGCAGAGACCGCAAACATGGACAGGTAATCGGCAATACCGCTCTCCTTGGGCGCAACAAAGTCCGAAAGACACATGTACTTTTCAGTCGACTCCTTCTCCTTCTCTGCCTGCTGACGAAGTCCATGGAACTTGGCCACAACCTTGGACCGAGTGTCGTCCTCATAGATCTCAATGTCGTCTCCAACGCTGTTGGCGGGGTAGAATCCAACGATACCAGTCGCAGTGAGCTGCTTCTTGTCAATCATGGTCTTCATCATCGCCAACGCCTCGTCGTGCAGCTTCTTGGCCTCCGCACCGACAGTCTCGTCGTTAAAGATCTTGGGGTAACCACGGTTAGGGTATTTGCCACGGAGCTGCCAGACCTGGAAGAAGGGGCTCCAGTCGATATGGCTGACAACAGTGTTGAGATCAATGTCCTTGAAGACCTTGGTGCCCATGAACGCAGGCTTGACAATCTTTTCCTGAGTCCAGTCCAACACCATCTTTTGCTCCCGCGCTGCCGCCAAGGTGAGGTAACGGCGGTCCTTAAGACCCTCATAATGGTCCTCACGAATCTCCTCGTACTCCTCGTTGATGTCCTCGATAAAGTCCTCCCTGACCTTGTCGTCCAGCAAGCTCGATACCACGACCACACTCTTGGAGGCATCCAAGACGTGAATGGCAGGCTGAGTGTAGCGTGGCGCGACTTTAACAGCAGTGTGGGTCTTGGAAGTCGTGGCGCCTCCGATCAAGATGGGGACCTTCAGTCCAGCACGCTCGGCCTCCTTGGCAACGTGGATCATCTCATCCAGCGAGGGTGTGATCAGTCCAGAAAGTCCAATGACGTCGACCTTTTCCTTGATGGCTGTCTGGATAATCTTGTCGCAGGGTGTCATGACGCCGAGATCAATAACCCTATAGTTGTTGCATCCCAGCACGACTGCAACAATGTTCTTTCCAATATCGTGCACGTCTCCCTTGACAGTCGCCATGAGCACCGTGCCCGAGTACCAGTTGTCGTCGTCCGCCAGTCCCTGCTCGGCAATGTTCTTGAGACGTTCAATCTCCATGAATGGAATGAGATGCGCGACAGCGGTCTTCATCACACGCGCAGACTTGATGACCTGAGGCAAGAACATCTTTCCAGCTCCAAACAAATCTCCAACAACGCTCATACCGGACATCAAGGGACCTTCAATGACATTCAAGGGGCGGGGGTACTTGACCGAGTCCTGACGAGCCTCCTCCGTGTCCTCAACAATGTACTTGACGATACCCTTGATCAGCGCGTACGACAGGCGCTCAGCAACAGGCTTCAATCTCCATTCCTCGGTCTCGGCTTCCTTCTTGGCACCCTTGGCGTTGGCCTGAGCATAGGCAAGCAACTTGTCGGTGACCTCAGGATCACGGTTCCAGACAGCATCCTCGCACAACTGCAAGAGATCCTTGGGAATATCATCATAGACTGTCAAGAAACCAGCGTTGACAATACCCATGTCCATACCGACCTGGATAGCATGGTACAGGAACACACTGTGCATCGCCTCACGAATGACCTCCATACCACGGAACGAGAAGGACAAGTTGGAAACACCTCCACTAATCTTGGCTCCCGGCAGGTTAGACTTGATCAGCTTGATGGCTTCGATAAACTCGACTCCATAGTTGTTGTGCTCCTCCATTCCTGTGCAGATGGTAAGAATGTTGGGATCAAAGATGATATCGTTGGGATTGAAGCCGACCTGGTCGACCAGGATGTGGTATGAGCGAGAGCAAATCTCAAACTTGCGCTCCTTGGTATCGGCCTGTCCGAGCTCATCAAAAGCCATGACGACGACAGCAGCACCAAATCGACGGACAATGGTTGCCTGACGAACAAACTCTTCCTCTCCGGCCTTGAGCGAGATACTGTTGACGATACACTTGCCCTGTGCACACTTCAATCCCGCCTCGATCACCGCAAAGTTGGAAGAATCGATCATGAGCGGCACCTTACTGACATCGGGGTCACTGCTGAGCAGGTTCAAGAACCGGGTCATGGCGGCCACACCGTCCAACATTCCCTCGTCAAAGTTGACATCCACCACCTGGGCACCGTTTTCGACCTGGGCACGGGCAATGGCAAGACACTCGTCGTACTCGCCCTTGAGAACGTGACGCGCAAACTTGCGCGATCCAGCAACGTTACAACGCTCTCCAATGTTGACAAAGTTGGAGGACCTATCTACCTTCAGAGGTTCCAATCCAGACAACAACATACTGCTGATCACCGGGTCCTTCTCAAACTTGCGAGGAGGGTAAGACTTGCAAGCATTGGCGATGGCGCGGATGTGATCGGGGGTGGTACCGCAGCATCCTCCAATGATCGAGACGAGACCTTCCTTTGCAAACACTTCGACCTGTTTAGCCATGTCCTCAGGCGACTCGTCGTATTCTCCAAAGGCATTGGGAAGACCCTGCAGGAGATAACGCGCAGAGTTGTTAGTAACGAGTAAGAAATATTATTGATCGAGGGATCTCAAGTCCTGGTTGTACTTACAGCATTGGGGTAGCATATAACATGGGACTTGGATGCCTGTCCAATGTTGTAAATAAAGGGTCGCATCTGATCGGCTCCCAAGGCACAGTTGAGTCCAATGGCCATGGGATCAGCATGCTTCATCGAGATCACAAAGGCCTCTCCGGTCTGTCCACTGAGTGTGCGTCCAGACATGTCGACAATCGTTCCAGAGACAAAAACGGGGGTCTGGCGATATCCCTCCGAGAAGCACAAGTCGATGGCATAAAGCGCAGCCTTGGCATTCAACGTGTCAAAGATGGTTTCGACCAGGAGAATATCAGCGCCTCCATCCAGAAGTCCCTTGGTCTGCTCCGTATAGGCTTCTACGAGCTCGTCGAAAGTGACGTTTCTGAAAGCAGGGTTCTCGACCGAGGGCGAGATCGAGCATGTCCTGTTGGTAGGTCCAAGCGCTCCACACACGAATCGAGGGCGGTCTGGTGTTTGCGCAGTGACCTAAATTGACGAGGGAGATGAGATGTCCGGAGCGATGGAGTGGTCAGATTGGGTTATCCAACAGGCATGTCGAGACAAAGAGTTGGTTCGACAACATAAAAAGTGCGTGTAAGGCATCCTCCAGAGGCCTGTTCCTGTTGTACCTTGTCACAAGCACGCTTGGCCACCTCGGCTGCGACCTTGTTCATCATATATGCCTCCTTCTCGAGCCCATAGTCCAGTTGGGCGATAGAGGTCGAGGAGAACGTGTTGGTTTCCACCATATCTGCGCCTGCATCAAGGTACTGCCAGTGGATGTGTTCGATAGCGTCTGGTTGAGTGAAAACCAGCATATCGTTATTTCCCTTCAGATCCTTGGTATGGTTCTTGTACTGTTCGCCTAGTGTGAGTGGATCGCATGCAGGCGGAAGGACGTAGATGAGAGCACACAGTTAACAGGGCTGCGCGCTTTCTCGGACAACTCTTTCTCCCCGACGAACTGGCGGCAATAGCCAAGATCCCGAAAACCATAAAACAAAAAGTGAGCGCCCGCTTTTCCTCGGTCCCCACGTCATCCCCAGGGCGGAGTTGGTTGTTGAGATGGAATCATTTCAGAAGTAGAGTCACGGCCAACATGTGCAAAGGCGATAGATATAGCCCTTTAAAGTTGCTTCTGTGCAGACCAATCGAAGGTATCTCCAGTCTCATAATGAGCGGGCGACAGACAAGAACGTCGCTAAGCTCTATCACGCCCTGAGGATGAACGTCTCTTCTGCTCCATCACGCCGTGAGGAAGAATGTCGCCTTGCTCTATCACGCCCTGGAGATGTCGTCCTGTTGTTGAACTCAACCGTACCTCGAAAGTCGTCCTCTGTTAGACGGAGACGCTGGATCATGGTGCCCATGGCTCCGTCAATGAACATGATCCTCTCCTTGAGGGTCTTTTCCAGATACGCCTGGACATCTAGTAGCCACGAACGAGAGAGACAGAGAGAGTGTGTGTGAGTGAGTGAGAGAGACAGAGAGAGCACGAAGTAAAAGGAGCGTGAGCACACTTTGCACAAGGCAGCGCAGTGGAGAATGAAAAAGAGCCGAGGTGCAGTTGCGGACACGAGATTGCTTACCGATTTTGGCGGCGGTCATTATGCTTCGGAGGCTGAATGGAGCGTGGTATACAGGAGAGCGAGAGGACAGCAGGCGATGGCGGGAGTGGGCGGCGGAGCGAGGATGAGGATGAGGATGGATGAATCCAGGGGCGTGTGTGTATGGGCGTGTTGTGTGTGGGAGAGGGGGTAGAGCGAAAGAAAGGGATTGGACTGGAGCAAAAGGGTCAGCCAGAAAAAAAAGTTGGGGGCAGATAGTCAAAGGCACGTCCTTTGCCTTGTGAATGCGTGCGTGTTATTGGCGAGGGTGTGACACAAGTGGGTGGCGACATAAGGAGGACAGCCCTGATTGGCTGACTATAGCCATCTCCCTTGCGCTGTGACGGGCGTACAGCAGCGAGACTCTCTCTCCTCTCGTCACTCCCCCTGACGTGCAGTGCAAGGCAAGCAGGAGCACAGGCTCTTCAATTTTATATACAGCTAAACAGCCAGCGCAGCAAGGTAGAAAACGAACAAGGTGCTGTACAAGTATTATATTTTTTTGGTGAACGGTGTAGAGGGTTTTCTATATTTTTTTGTGATTATTCAAAAAATAACAGGGGAAATGGAGGAGCATACAAAAAAGAAAATGAAAAAAGGAAGCAAAAAAAAAAAGAGGGAGCGAGAGAAGAAGACTAAGGCAGAGGGCAGGGTGTTCACTTTCCGTGGTTAGGGACAAGGTAGTTGTTGCTGGGGGGGTTCGAGTTGTGGCCATGGGCACTCTTAAAGTCGTCGATGCTCTTGTAGTGCTCCAGAAGGGGCTTCAACTCGGCCATCACATCCAGCTTGCGCTGGTTCTTGTCCTTGCGGTAGAACAGGTACGCCCAGAACTTCTCGAGACCATACATGTGTCCGTTCTTAAAGTCAGAATACGTCAGCGCCTCAAAGTCCAGGAACAGATCCTGCCTAAACTTCTTCTCCAGACCATAAGAGTAAAAGCGGAAGAGACACTCAAGACCATAGCGGTAGTTGGCATTAGCATCCTCAACCGCAAGGCGCTTGAACTCGGCGTACATCTTCTTGTTAAAGTTGTCGCGCAAAAAGTGCGACCAGAAGCGGAACAGGGTGTTCATCTCCTGAGAGAGGCCGGCTCCTTGGCGCTTGCGCTCCTTCAAGGCCTTGAAGTGGTACTTGTAGTACTTGTGCTGGATGAACCCGTTCTCGTGCAAGAGCTCGTGCGATGGGTGCTGGAATGCTGGGAAGGAGTGGGGCGCCTCCAGCGAGGTCGAGAGCAAAGACGTTTCCGCAAAAGAGCCCATCGACATGCCTGCAGGAGAGTTGCCAATGGACTGTGGAGGGAGGTCCGACTGAAGGAAGGGCTGGTCACCAAGGACCCATCCGACTGGAGCCTGGGCATAGTGCTGACGCGAATCCGTCTTGCCGCCCTTACCACCCTGAGCACCCTTCAATGGGAAGAATCGGGGTGCCTGGGTCTTCTTGTTCTTGTTCTTGCCCTTGGCGTTACCGTTGGTACTGCTTCCATTCGACTCCGTGGCGTTGGTGTGACTGGTGCTCAGGCTGCTCTGGCGAGAGTGGGATCCCGTAAGGGCTGCGAATTGCTCTTCCGAGATCATCTCGACCTTCTTGTTCGAGTGGGCCAGACTTCCACGGCGGTTGTTATTGTTGTTGTTGTTGCGCTTGCGCTGAAGATCGAATTCGTAATGGTACAGACCCTCGTTGATCATGTCGTTGATATCGTCGTTCATCGACTTGCGCTCGTACGAGCCGTGGGTCCTGTCACGTCTCTTCTGGGTCACAATCAAAATCTTGGCCACGGTATCGTCATCAAACTCGTCTTCATCCTCGTCATCCTCGTCACTGACATAGTACTTCTGAACTGTGCCGGACCGCGTGCTTCCCAAAAGGTTGTCATCATCAAACTGGAAGAGGTCATCATCGTCGCCAGCGCTAGGGGCAGTGGATGGGCTCTTTTGGGGTGCTGGGCTGGGATGGGCGATTGAACCGCGCTTCTTGGCTTTGGACTGCTTGATGTGCCAGTCTTCATCCGCCGGGCTGTCGGACTTTGCTGACATGATAACGACCGGGTGCTGACTCCTGGCAGGAGGAACAAACGAGGAGCGAGTGGCCTGGAAGGGAGCGGCACCATCCTCCTTGGGGAAGAGCCAGGTAGCCCAGTCACCCTTCTTGCGAATGTTGTCTCCGTTGAGCTCGATCACGTTGCTGTTCTTGAGGGTTTCCTTGATCAATGCATGGTCGGTCGTCAGGTTCTTGACACGGTTAAAGTTGGCAACAAGCGACAGGGGGACATATCCTTCCGAGTCCATCTGGGTTCGCATGTAGACATCCTTGCACAAGTTCTCGACGGAAAAGTAGTACTCCCTAGATGACGTTTGGTAAAGGGATGCGGAAAAAGGGAAACGTTAGACTTCCAAAGCAATCCAGGGACAATCCATAAAGTAAGCGACAAACATACATTTGCTGCAGAATAAATGCCTTGAGCGACTCGCCATCGGCAATGGGCGCTCCCTGCTGGTACAGATATGCAACGTTGCCCACTGAGGCTCTGTAGTTGGGTCGCGAGCCATTGGACTTGCCTCCGCCTATGATGCATTATTACGGTAGGGGTTATTAGTTCGTCCTGTTGCACAAGATGAAGCAGACACGTGATTATGCTCGGCAACTTACGTCCGCGGCCATTGTATTGCCGGGTGTGGGTGCGATGGCTCGAGCTGTTCTGAGTAGGCTCAGTATCAAAGAGTGAGGGCACAGAGGCGCGGCGAGCCTGTGTTGCCTGTCCTTCGACGGCCTTGGACTGGGCGCCATTGTTTTCATGTCCGTTAGATGACTTTGCCTCGGCAGTCGAGGTCTTTGCGCGACGAGGCTGCGAGTCGTTCTTGGAGCTGTGAGTGATGCTAGGCGTATATTGGGTCCACTTGTTCTTGTCCTTTTTGTTCACCGGTGCCGTGGCGGTCACGGGTTCGGGCTTGACCTCCTTCTCGGCTGAGGCACTGGGATCGGGCCACACGTTGGTATCATCCAGCGATGGCAGTGCCTGTTGCTGCTTCTTGCTCTTCTTTGTCTTGCTATCGTCCTTGGCGTCTAAGGATGTGGATTGAAAATGATGCATTAGTGTGAGCGGTGGCTGTCTGCAGTGCGCTCTCCAAAGTGTCCCAACCCAAAGTGTATATTGACAAGGGGCTCGTCCGTATGCTCCCATTTTCCTATGATCCAGAAGTCAGATCTCCCAAAGGTTTGCAAAAGGCGATCTGTTGACTGTGAGTGAGTGAATCTCCGATAGCACTGCGGCAACTGCCTTTGTCCTGCGACTCATCGTCATGATCCTGGGTCTGCTCTCAAGAATATCAATCCCAATCTGCATCCGCGCAAGTCTCGGGCGTGCCACTCGACGACTGCATCGATATACGCCCCGGATCGCAGGCCATTTTATCATTGATGAGGATACATTCCAATACACATACCCAAAGTGACCTCCTTGATGTTTTCAATGATAGTCTCGACCCGCTTCTCGGCATCAGCCTCAGGGTTGCCAGCAGCAGGCGCAGCAGCAGGCTTCTTGGCCACCTCGCGGACCTTCCAGAAGTTGACGGCAGGTGCAGCGGCAGCTTTTGGTGCAGCAGCCTTGTCTGATTCTGCGGCAGCGGCTTCTGTTGCTGGAGCAGATTGCTCGCAGACGTCAGCGGCGCTGTGAGAGGGCTGCTCCTCAACATGGTTCTCGATGGGATCGACGGGGACAGTTGAGCTGACCATGCTGATTAGGTTGGCAGGTGGGGCGAAGGGAGGGGTTGTTTTGTTTTTGTGAGACGCTTTGCTCGTTGAGATGCGGTTGCGTTTGATCAGTCCTTGGGTGGAGATTCTAGCGGCTGGAGCGTCTATTTGAAAAAAAGGCAGTTGGGATGACGCGAGATGTCGAGGGGAGTCAGATTCCTGAACGGCAGCTGCAGACTATGCGGCCAAGAGCGAATCAAGCAGAGAGGGGGGGGGGGGGTGTTGTTACAGTTGACGGGAGGACAGAGAGGACGGAAAAGCGGAGGGACGAGAGGGTCGAAAGATACAGAGTGGGTGTGGGAAAGCAGGAGAGTGTGAAATATGAAGACAAGAGACACAGACGGGCCATCAGCGGCTGCACAGGCTACTCATACTGTGTCCTGCAGCCAGCTGATCCACCGCCGTGCACTGGTGCTGCCGATGACGATGGCCACTGGCAGGCGGGCCGACTCCGCTCGCCCCGGAGGCGCTTTCGTTTTTTGTTCTTCTTGCTTCCAAACGACCGTCACTTCCACAGCTCTCAGTCTCTCGACCAGATCTAGCAGGCGGTCCGTAGAGGTGTCTGTTGCTCGATCCTGGTGCAACTGTGTAGTCTGTACACATACATGTATATGGACAGGGCCACCCTGTTGCAGCTCACTTTCGCTAGTCTCGGACCTGGATCTGCGTCCGTCCAGGCAGCCGCAGGGCAGCAGCATGCTGGGATCTCCACGTCCAACTGGCTGGCTTTCTTTTGGTGCCTGAGTTTTTTATAGGCTCGGCCGAATGTGGATGCAAGGGCCGCGCCTCACACGTACGGGTCCGTGGACCGTCATTTGCTGGCCAAATACGTACACACGTCGCAGCAGAAAGAGAGGAAAAAAAAAGAGACGCGCGCCATTCTGTCTCCACTCAATCCATCCGCTGCATCCACACGAGGCGCGATCCTGACCCTTGTTCCGCAGACACAGCCTCTCTTCTTCTCGCTTCTTCTCGCTTCTTCTGGCTCTCGCTCTCGCAGGCCCTGACAGGATCCACATGTATGCAGAGAATCCGCTGTCGTCTTTGCCCTTTTAGCCTTTGGCGCGCATACTCACAATGTCTTTGGATTCCGCCCTTTAGAACCTAAAAGCTCTCCAACAGCAGCCGAGGACAACCATGGCCAACACATTGGAGATCAACGACGCCAGCATGCAGGCACTGGCATCCTACCTTCAAAAGACCATTCACCCCGCAACGCGTCACGAAGGTACTGGCTGCAACACACTGCTTTAGACGGACGGAAGTGCACTTGGACCTCGAAACAAAAAGAGAAAGAGCGCCTCTTGTTTGCCACCATTCTAGGCCTCTCTCTATCTCTCTCTCTCTCTCTCTCAAACACTGGACACTAACAACCTGCGCAATCTGCCACATGTGCATGCCTTCTAATAGCCGAGCAGTTCTTGAACAATCTGGAAAAGAGCCAGAACTTTGGTCAGCTTGTCTTGCAGCTCATTGCCACAAAGTCGTTTGACCTGCAGACGCGCTTCTCTGCATCGCTGTTCTTCAAGAACTTTGTCCGCAGAAACTGGCTGGTAACAATGTCCTCGTGCTGATACTTGTCTGTTGTCTCCTAATCTTCCTCTCTGTTTGACCTGCCCTGCTAACTGAGTCTTGACATTTTTCCTTGTTCCGCATATCTAGGTGGATGACGAGGCCGACAACAGGATCTCGCTGTCTGACAGGGATGCGATCAAAAGCAGGATTGTGGACCTCATGCCCATCTCAGAAGCCAAGATCCAGCTCCAACTCTCGGATGCCGTCACTCAGATTGCCGACAGCGACTTTCCTCAAAAGTGGCAGGGACTTGTTCCAGTAAGACTGTTTGACATTCGTTACGTGCAACGAGTCGTTCATCTTATCCATCGCGTTCGGAATCTGACTTGTGCTTCAATGACAAAATAGGAATTGGTGAGCAAACTCAACCCAAACGACTATGTCACCAACAACGGACTCTTGCAGACGGCGCACTCGATCTTCCAAAGGTAGTGGACTGCCTGTACTACCTGCGACTCTTTTGCTATCACAAGCACATTGAAAGCTCTTATTAATGATGGATGTTTTTTCAATGCATGCAGGTGGCGACCACTGTACCCCTCCGACAACCTCTACACTGAAATCAAGATTGCCTTGGAGAGCTTCACTGAACCTTACCGCCAGGTGTTCTTGGCGACAGATGCCATGATTCAGTCCAACGCACAGAATGCGGCCCAGCTCAAAGTCCTTTTTGAGACCTTATACCTTTTGACAGAGATCTATCATGATCTGAACTGCCACGACATCCCAGAGTTCTTTGTAACGCATCTTCAGGAGTTTCTGGGTCTCTTCCACAAGTATATGACCTATGAGAACCCCTTGCTGGTTGGGGAGGTAAATGAGTTTGTATGCAGCAACAAGGTATTTTTTGTAAATCAGCAGCGCAAGTTGACCGTTGACATATATTCTCACGTTGGGTATCATTAGGACAACGACACACCGGGACCCATTTTGCAAGTGAAGGCTTCCATCTGCGAAGTCGTGGAACTTTACAGCAAGCGTTACGAGGAGGATTTCACGTCGCTGCCAGAGTTCATTCAGACTTCCTGGACACTCCTGACAACACTTGGCCTAGAGCCCAGGAACGATACGGTATGAATAGGGATTACTGGATAGGCGTTTCTTTGCGAAATTGGATAGCATTGGCTCTTTGTACTAAGATCAGATTTTACACCCTCTTCATAGTTGGTCAGCAAGGCCATGTCACTGCTCACCTCCATTGTCAAAAACGGGCGTCACAAGGATATGTTTAGTTCGAATGAAGTTCTTTCGCAGCTCTGCGAAAAGATTGTCTTGCCCAACATGGGGTTAAGAGGTAGGGCTCCGAGCGGCCAGATACGTGACCTTTTGCAACCTTTGCGCATCGGAAATAGTTTGAGTTGTCAACTCACTCCATCTCTTCACTGCCGCATGTCACAATAGAGTCGGACGAGGAGCTTTTTGAGGATGAACCTATCGAGTATATCCGTCGCGACCTGGAAGGATCAGACAGCGAAACTCGACGCAGGGCAGCAACGGAGCTGGTGCGAGGACTGATGGACCAATATCCCACCGAGGTCACAGCTATCATCAGCAACTATATCCAGCACTACCTTCAGAGATACAACACCAACATTGCACAGAACTGGAAGGATAAAGACGCAGCCATGTTTTTGCTGACAAGTATTGCTGCCAGGAGTGCAGGAACTCAGGTAAAATGCGAAAAGCGAACGGTGCCAGTTCTTGGTCACTGAACTTGAGCACAACAGCTAACCACGCAAAACTCTTTTTTTTCCCCCTAGTTTGGAGCCCGTGAGACAAACGCAGAGGTCAACATTTTGGATTTCTTTGAAAAGAATGTGATCCCTGACCTGAACGCAGCCGTGTCCGGAGCTATCCACCCTATCCTGAAGGTCGATGCCATCAAATACCTTTACACATTCCGAGCGCAGTTCTCAAAAGACCAGTTGCTTGCAGCATTGCCCTTGCTGATCAGACATCTGGAGAGCAACAACTACGCTGTGTATACGTATGCAGCCATCTGCATTGAACGCATCCTGTTTATGCGTGTGTCAGGTTCTACGGGACCCATTTTGTATGTTTTCATGCTGGCCTTTACTCGACTGGTTTATTGCACTCGGCGGTCCTTACTCAATTACTGACCAATGTTTGATGTTGTGTCTTTGTTGTAGGTTTACTTCGGACGATATTGCCCCCCACGCCGAAGGATTGATCTCGAACCTGTTCCGTCTAATTGAGCTTGGACGTACGCCTGAGAAGCTGGCCGAGAATGACTACCTTATGAAATGTAAGAAGGAAGTATCAGGAGTATAGAGTGGATATTCTGATGAGTGTATTAGATAACTAATCGCAGCCGTTACATTACTATTTTTTTTTGCGCATGATTGCATACGATCAGGTGTGATGCGCGTAATCCTCACCGTCCGTGAAAAGATGTTGCCGCTGGTCAACCTTTGCCTCAGCCGTTTGACAAACATTGTGCAGGCAGTGAGTTCCAACCCCAGCAACCCAAAGTTCAACCACTACGTTTTCGAGAGCATCGGAGCATTGATCCGATTCATCTGCACTGCATCTCCCGAGGCATCTGCTCAGTTTGAGAGTTTGTTGTTCCCGCCATTCCAGACCATTTTACAGCAGGATATTGTCGAGTTTATGCCATATGTTTTCCAGCTGTTTTCGCAGTTGCTGTCGTTCCATGTCAGCGCTGAGCTGCCAGCATCCTATCAGGCATTGTTCCTTCCACTTGTCCAGCCCACGCTTTGGCAGCAGCAGGGTAACATTCCTGCATTGGTCAAGCTGCTCCAGTCGTACTTGCAGAAGGGATCAGGATGGATCGTGGCCAACAACCAACTGGAGCCATTGTTGGGTGTCTTTCAAAAGCTGATTTCGTCAAAGATCAATGACCACCATGGGTTTGATCTGCTGCAGACCATGGTCCTCAGCATACCAATGTAAGTCGGAAGTAAATGCGAGGGTAGTATTTTTGTCCAATAGTGGATGGCATATGCCGTGGAAAGATAAGGCCGATTAACACGATTGGATATTGGATATTGATATATATGCATTAGGAACGTCCTCGGCAACTACATGAAGCAGATTCTGGTGATTATGTTGACACGTCTCCAAAACTACAAGACGGAAAAGTTCAAGAGGAGCTTTGTCAATTTTTCATTCTTTTATATGGCGCTGGACAAGGAGGGAACAGGACCTGATGCTTACTGGGCATTGTTTGACACGGTTCAGGCAGGGTTGTTTGTCTCGTTCCTGAAGACGATCTGGCTGATGGAGGCTCAAAAGATTTCTGGCCGTGTCGAGCGCAAGACGTGTGCGGTGGCGATGGTCCGTCTGTTGGTCGGATGTAAGCTGATTACGGAGGGTACCAATTTTGATGCAGCATGGTATGTGTTGTTTGCCTCTTTTGTTTATTTGTAGAAAGGCCAATTCAATGTGCGTCAAGAGGGAAAGAGGAGGGCTACTGACATGTCCCATATCCATATCCATGTACGTACAATTTAGGCCCGCCGTCATGACAGCACTGGTCAAGCTCTTTGAGACGCCGCAGGATGTGAAGGGTGCATCCGCAGATGCAGCGGCCGAGGATGCTGATTTGTACTCTGTCGACATTGAAGAGACTGGCTACCAAGCACAGTTCTCGCAGTTGGCGACAGCGTCTAGCTCGAAGGTGGACCCTACCTCCGGTGTCCAGGACCCCAAGCAGCTCCTTGTCGAGGGACTTGTTCGTTTCAACCAGGCCTATCCTGGACGGGTAAAGAAGACTGAAGAGGAACAGAACAGAGTTGTAGTTGTTGTATGACGCTATTGGTAAGCTGTATATGTGAATCGATCGCTGACGAGTGTTCTTGTTTTCTTTAGCTCCAGCACGGTCAAGTGCAATTGCAGCCCGAGACACAGGCCCATTTGGCGAACTATCTGGCGATGGCAGGCGTGTCTCTGTAAAAAGGAGGGACCAGACAACGACAAAATAGCAACGAGCAGCGAGGAATAAACGACAGACAAGCAGACAGACGGACAGACAGACAAACAAACAAACAACAACAACAGCAACAGACTCTTGGACAGCCCGACACATTACAATAAAGGCATTATTCTTCTTTTTTAAAAGAACTGGGGTCGTCGGAGGTGAGCCAGGCTTTAGGTATCTTGCCAAGAGCACAAGCGAGTTGCCTTACTGCAGTACCACTGTACACATCGCGCGCGTGTGCGTGCGTGCGGTGTGTATGTCTGTGTGTGCATAGTCTATGTAGGTGTGTATGTGCGAGAATGATAATTTTTGGTGGGGACCTTGTTTGCGGGTGGGGCTCCATTTGCTTGGCTGGGCTGGATGATCGGGTGCGCGGTGCGGGCGCGTGTGCCGGTGAAAATTTGCCGCCGAAGCGAATTTTATTGTCGATTGCGGTCTGATCGCATATGCACTTGGGGGAACACACACGGCCCACTCTGCACCTCTGCAAGGCATAAAGCGAATACCGTCTTGACTCACTTCACTTTCTTCACTCTTGTTTGCTCTTGACATCTCTTTGTCCATCCCTTCACTTGTACATACACACACACATACGCATCGCTCCTCTCCTCGCCTTTCCTCTCTACCTCACTCTCGCTCACACACTCTCACTCTCTCTCACACACGCATCATTGCTCTAGCTCATTCTTCCTTCAACCAAGCATCCCTTTGCATCCCTTTGCAATAACCACCAGTCGATGAGTGCACCCAAGCACACTCTGCTCTCGCCCACAGCAAGCGCTGCAGCCCGCTCTCGCTCGCCACCCCTCATGCCCCTCCCTTCTCTCTCCACCACCGTCCCGGGCCTGACTCCATTCGACCGCGCCGTGCATGTCGTCAACATCAGCAACATGGCCAGCCAGAGCCCAACGGGGACCACCGACAGCGACAAGGTCTCGTTCTCGCCAGAGGACCAGCTGCTGGTGAGTGGGACGTCTCCGCACAAAACGCTGCCAACAAAGACAACGAGCTGGGATATGGGCAATCGATCTTCAACTCCTCTCTCCTTTTGCATTGGCTCTCACACTGGAGTCACTCAACCCCCGATGGATAACAAACAAAATCGCATGTGAAAGTGAACATACCTCGCTAACGCTTGCTCTTTTACCGGCCCGGTGTAGCTTTACGGCGCGTACAAGCAGGCTACCAAGGGCGACGTCAAGGGTCTAAAGCCAACATTCTTTGACATTGCTGCCAGGAGCAAGTGGCAGGCATGGGCCAACATGCGCGGCAAGAGCCACCAGGAGGCACAGGAGATCTACGTCGATCTCGTCGTCAAGGTACGCTGAATGTCCCCCCTGCATGAGTTGATCGTCGCACTTTATATCTCGAAAAGCTCGTAAGAAGAAAAAAATATGAATGTCATTGACATTGTTTCCTCCCTCTCTTTCTCTTTCTCTCTCTCGCTCTTTCCTGCGTGTTATGATCCGTCGTACAGTCTTTGACAAGATCAGGCGGCCATCCAGATCTCCACCAACTGGCAGACGAAATTCTTCAGCGCCCGCCTTCGCCGCAATCGTCGCTCTCTAGACCTGGATCTCCCAATGCTTCGCCCAATTTGGATAAGGATCTACCACCCATCCAGATCGAATCGCCATCCGCACCCTATACCACCCCATTATCCATCACACCGGCCTCCTCCATCTCCTCCAACTCGCCCCATCAACACCACACGCAGCGCAAAGGCTCCGTCAGCCACTCTATTCGCTCAGTCACCACTGGCGGGATGCGATCTGCTGCTGCTTCAATCTACGAGCTCGCACCTGAGACCCTGGCGGACAGCGACATGGAATCTGCAGCGACAGGACCCACAGACAGCAACAGCAATCACCACAACGACGCTGGATACCACGAGATCACAGAAACCGTAGTCGAGGAAGAGATCTTGAATGATGAAGAGTATGCCGCACAAGTACACATGAGCAAGTCCGCCACTCTCGATAACGTAGCCGCTGCAACGGGCGAGAGCATGGAGGTGGAGGATGTCACGGAACAGGATCGACAGGATGAAGACGACGATGACGACGTCTACCAATCGTCAGAAGAATATGAGAGCGATAGCGACAGCATCACCAGTGAATCGGCAACGTCGGTCGCATCCAGTTCAGGAAAACTCACTCCCAGTCCACAACCCAATGCTTTGGACCAGACATTCCACCCACAAAATGGCAGCCAAGACAAGGACGACCTTGTGGACGAGGGCGTCTTTGAGGAGGAGGAAAAGGATGAACTGAAGGCTGAGGAAGAGGGCCTGCTCGCATCACCTCCTGCGCTTGACGCGGAGCTGTCGCCAGTGGTAGACGCTCTTGTAGGACATCAGGATCAGGATCAGGACGATGCCTCCAGATACACTGCGACAGACAAGCCTAGGATCAGTCGGAATGGGTCAGTGTCTTCAGGCTACGGTGGATCCGTGCTCTCGGACAAGGGGGTGGTGTCTATCCTGGACATCCGCAACATTGCACTCAGTGGAAAAGACGAGATGTTCTCAAAAACGGAAGATCCTGCCTCGCCATCTGTGGAACCATACCATGTCCATACTCTTCATGACACTGCCATTGCAACCCCCAAAATGCAGGATCTCGAGCTCAATGGAGCCGACACCATGACTTCAAAGACGTCAACAACATTGCAGTCAGTAGGGAAATCAGAGGCAACTACAGCCCATGCCTTGGACGGGCTGGTTTGTCCGGTCTCTAAAAAGACGGCAGCCTCTGGTGCCGTGTGCCCAGCTGCCATGTTTGCTCAGGCGAGGGCTGCAGCAGAGGCAGAGAAATCTGGCCAGTCTATGAATTCGGGGTCATTGAATACCTCCACAACACCTGCAGTGGATGATGCAACCGCTGAGCCCTCACACTCCCCGTCTGCAAAACATCAACGGGCCATGACAGAACCGGCATTGACAGCAACGACATCGGTGCAGGAGGCCACATCGCCGCCACAATCGTCCTTGTCGCAGTCCGCGTCCACGTCTGCTGTCACGGCTGCAACGAACCAAGGGAAGCGAATTGGTCAGGGTATTGTCTCCCGGTTCTCGGCCTTGAGAAATAGTCTGGCAGCGGCCTCGGCTCGGGCAGCATCCTCTGCACTCTCGGGCAGTCCACTGGGATCCTCCTCCTCTTCCGCCTCCAAAAACACGGACAACCCCAACGCGGTCGTGGTCAAGGATCCTATCACGAACCAATCCGTCACCGTAGTGTGTCCTCATCTGACCACGACCCATCTCCTCGAGACGGAAGTGGTCCGGTTGCAAACGGACATTTCTGTTCTGCATGAGCGTTTGGACCTGCTACAGGAGTCGCTCAAGGTCAAGTCGCAGACGCGGGCTCAGGAGCGTCGATCTGCGCGTGGGATCATCAAGCTGGTGTTGCGACAAGGGTTAATCAATGCCGTCTTGCTGCTGATCGTGTTTGCAGTCCTGTACAAGCGCAAGTCACCGATCGCGTTTGCGATCCTGGCGTATATTGGCGAAGGCAGGAAGGAAGGTGAAGCTGGATGGAGGGCGCTGATGAGGTGGGGCGCGGATATGATTCGTGTAGGACAGAGGAATCAGCAGTATATGCTTCGCGCTGGACGACGGAACGGGTACTGGTAGTGTTCGTGTCCTGTAGCCGGGTGCGGACGCGTCATGTCGCTAGATTGCTTTTTTTTTTTCTTTGTTCTCTTGCATATATATTTTAAACAGCACAAAGCACCACACTGAGGGTCGTTGAATGGGAATAGGAGGGGGGCAGGGGTCTTTTTTTTTATGTTGTGAGTCACCCTTGTTAGTGCAAAGGTAGACGTGTAGAAACACACAGTCTGTAGTAGATTAAGATGGTCAGAGTATTCCCCTTATCGAAACTTGAATCGATTCGTCAATTGCTCTCGACCGTCCAAGTCTGGTCTTGATACTCTCTTTTGGGCTGGAGCGCGACCGTGTGTCGATCGTCAACTCAAAGCACGTCCATGATGAGCTCGACGCGTTGTCTTGCTGCTGCGGAGGGTGGGCGCTTGAGTGCCATTGAGTCTATAGCTGTGGGCACCAAGGTATGTGCTCCTGACCACGCGACATGGCCGCATGGGCGTACTCATTCATCGACATCAAAGAGGAGCAATGGCCCTCATACCAGACAGGCACGAAAACGACAACGACAACGAGGGCGAGAGAATAGGTGACAATGGCTCAACTCAAATGCATTTTTTTTTCACGGGTGATAATTATAAAATTATGCCAGTCGTGCACTTAGAGGAAGGTCATCATCCAGCGCCCCAGAATTGCATGCTGCACATTCGTAATCGTACGCCCGAATGTTTTTATAATTATCACCCGTGAAAAAAAAAATGCATTTGAGTTGAGCCAATGTGACAAGAAAGGCAAGGCGCAGGAGCGCGCGGTTGGAGCTCTAGCTGGGTATTCCAACAGCTGCTGGTAGGTCGTGAGCTTCTTTGCGCGCACTGTCTGAAGCACGACAGCGAGGTCGTCGATGCCAGCCCGATGAGGTGTGTCCTGGTTGTCTCCGTTCATTGCATGCATGCGAGTGGTGTGTCGTTGAAGATGGGTCTGAAGCATTGCTGAATCGGGCGCTGTGACAGATTCTTCGTCAACCTTAAAATAGCACGGTTGTGTTCGCTTCATATACAGATCTCACTTCCACTCCATCTCAATCGCACCATCGGGACTCAAGGACAGAACACGAGATTCAGGTCATGTCAGAGAGCGACCCAGCCCGTGTACAGTACAAGAGTTGCGACGTGCTGCTCAAGTCACTCGTAGACCACGCCCTGCGACTGCATCCTCCTCTCGGGAGGTGTCGACACCTCTATCCTTTACCGTCTACAGCGCCAATAAAAAAGAGGGCAAGGATGAACAAACGCCAAAGCCTCTCTCAGGAGCTGTCACCGTCCTCTGCGCAGATCAGGCCACAGACGAGTTCTATGCGATCCAGATCTCGACTCGCTTAGGTCTGACGCAAAAGGTGGTCAAGATCACACTAGCCTCGGTCCTTGAGGAACTCGAGTTTGTATCCAGACCCTCCAGACCTTTGATCCCATGGAAATCCGCAACGGGATCGCCATTGCCCAGGGGTCTGTCCGTCGCCAATTTGCTGGGATACCAAACCGTCATGACGGGGGATGGCGCTGATGAGCTCTTTGCGGGCTATCCGTTCCTGCACAACATGTCTGCGGAGCGTCTGCAGGCGTATTCCGACAAATTGACGAAGATCATGCGATTCTTGGGTGTGCAATTGGCCAAGGCTCTGGGACTGCAACTCGTGCAGCTTTACCTCGACCCAGAGCTGATTGCGCTCTCCCAGCAGTGCACACGAGATGAAAAGATCAATTACTATGACCACCCTGTTAAAGAAAATGGCTGGACCGACTCTCGGGTCGACAGCTCCATGGCAAGTTTATTCTTTGCAAGGCCTTTGATGACGAAACGTTTTCGGTCTGGAGATAGAAGGAGCCCATTGAGGTAGGTTCGGGTACGACGATTCTGCCAAAGATGTTTCAAGAGTCCAGGTCGGCCGAGGATCTCAAAGAGCAGGGTCGCATTTTTGAACAGGAGGGGATCAAGATCAGAGATGTTAAACTTTGGCAGTACTTTAAGGTGTTCAAGAAGGTCTTTAGCAATGACAGAGCACCTACCCGAGGAAGTTGAGGAAGGACGGTAGAGACCCTTGCCCTGGTTGTGGGTTCAGTCTCTCGACATCGAACCAGACCTTTTGTGTCATCTGCGGGCAGTGGCCAGCGCGTGTTCTCCCGCTCCCAGAAGAGATTGCAAAGACAAGCGAGAGCTCCGAATAAACATGACAATGAGTTGCAAATCTGATATTGTAAGAGACGAGAGTGTCGGTCCTAATACATACTATTTACACCTACGGCTCTTCCAGAGACATCTGCTTGCTGATAGCGCCGCGTTGTTCTAAGAGTTTTCTATTTGTACCGCTTAAACCCTGCGTGTTCAAGATGTTGGTATCTGATACAACAAGCCGGTCATGCCAAGAAGTCCAGAGTAGGTGCACAGACACGGGACGACAGATTCCTTTGACCTTCCACATACGAACGGATTTATCGCTGCAGCCAGTTGATAAGTAGCAACCGTCTGCACTTGCGTTCCATGCGATAGACCAGATCTCACCATGGAAATCCTTTACAGTGGCCAAACAAAGACCTGATTTCACATCCCAGAGCCGCACCGTCTTGTCTCTACTGCCCGAGGCAATCTGCTGGCCGCTTGGAGAATACACCACGCTGTAAACAGAGGTTGAGTGGCCGCTTAGGATGGCACCAGGTGCGCCGGTTTGTGCGTCCCAGAGCCGCACCGTGTTGTCCTCACTGCCCGAGGCAATCTGCTGGCCGCTTGGCGAAAACACAACGCTTCTAACATCGGAAGTGTGGCCGCTTAGGATGGCACCAGGTGCGCCGGTTTGTGCGTCCCAGAGCCGCACCGTCTTGTCTCTACTGCCCGAGGCAATCTGCTGGCCGCTTGGCGAAAACACAACGCTGAAAACAGAGGATGTGTGGCCGCTTAGGATGGCACCAGGTGCACCGGTTTGTGCGTCCCAGAGCCGCACCGTCTTGTCTCTACTGCCCGAGGCAATCTGCTGACCGCTTGGCGAAAACACCACGCTGAGAACATAATGGGTGTGGCCGCTTAGGATGGCGCCAGGTGCACCGGTTTGTGCGTCCCAGAGCCGCACCGTGTTGTCCTCACTGCCCGAGGCAATCTGCTGGCCGCTTGGCGAATACACCACGCTTCTAACAAAGTTGGTGTGGCCGCTTAGGATGGCACCAGGTGCACCGGTTTGTGCGTCCCAGAGTCGCACCGTCTTGTCTCCACTGCCCGAGGCAATCTGCTGGCCGCTTGGCGAAAACACCACGCTTCTAACCCAGCTGGTGTGGCCGCTTAGGATGGCACCAGGTGCACCGGTTTGTGCGTCCCAGAGCCGCACCGTGTAGTCGTAACTGCCCGAGGCAATCTGCTGGCCGCTTGGCGAAAACACAACGCTTCTAACATCGGAAGTGTGGCCGCTTAGGATGGCACCAGGTGCACCGGTTTGTGCGTCCCAGAGCCGCACCGTCTTGTCTCTACTGCCCGAGGCAATCTGCTCTCCGCTTGGGGAAAACACCACGCTGAGAACATAATGGGTGTGGCCGCTTAGGATGGCACCAGGCGCACCGGTTTGTGCGTCCCAGAGCCGCACCGTCTTGTCCTCACTGCCCGAGGCAATCTGCTGGCCGCTTGGCGAAAACACCACGCTGAGAACCCAGCTGGTGTGGCCGCTTAGGATGGCACCAGGTGCACCGGTTTGTGCGTCCCAGAGCCGCACCGTATTGCCGCCACTGCCCGAGGCAATCTGCTCTCCGCTTGGCGAAAACACCACGCTTAGAACATAATGGGTGTGGCCGCTTAGGATGGCAACAGGTGCACCGGTTTGTGAGTCCCAGAGCCGCACCGTCTTGTCCTCACTGCCCGAGGCAATCTGCTGGCCGCTTGGCGAAAACACCACGGTTCTAACATAGTCGGTGTGGCCGCTTAGGATGGCACCAGGCGCACCGGTTTGTGCGTCCCAGAGCCGCACCGTCTTGTCCTCACTGCCCGAGGCAATCTGCTGGCCGCATGGCGAAAACACCACGCTGAGAACAGAGCTGGTGTGGTCGCTTAATTTGCGTATCTTATCCCAAGTTGCGGTGTTGTACAAGCTAATTGTGCCACTGCCGAGGCCCACAGCAAGTGTCTTCCCGTCCGGAGAGTACGCGCACGAATTAACCTGGCTTCCTTCCTCGAGATACGGATATTCGCCATATCGGACGTCCTCCATCTGCGCGTTGCTCAAATCTGCCTGACGCAACCAGATATTGCGTAGGTTGGTGCTTCTCAAATCTGCTCCTTGTAGTTGAGCTGAATCGAACTGTCCACCACTCAGGTCCGCGCCGGGAACTCGAATGGCTGCTAGATTGGCCCCATTGAACAACACACCGGCCCGAACCAGGATAGTGATGGCATTGGCTGCTGCCTGGCTAGCCGAAACGTCTGTTTTCGATTGCTCGACAAATTGATGAAGTCGTTGTCGGAACCGAGAATCGTCTTGGGCGTGCTCAGCTAGGAATTGGACAATCGACGGCTCGCTGACAAGCGTCCTTTGGCTTAGAGGGTGTTTGGCCAGATCTCGAGAAATATCAGACAGTGCATCTGACTCTCTGGTCTCTCGTATGTGCCGGGAGTAAAAGTACTCTAACAACGAGCGATGGAGGAACCGGTGCTGGACACCTGAACGCGACAGTGGACTGCACTCTCTCAAGAGCGTGGCGAGGGGCTGCGATCCAAAGAACTGTACCTTCCACGTCCCTTTGTCACTCAGCGGCATGTACTGGACAACTGGATTTCCGTCCTGTTCTTTGAAGACGGCTGCAGCAAGGTTTTTCAAAAAGGCAATGGCCGTGTCTACAAAGCCTTCTTCAAGTAGATCCTGCAGTGCGTTCTTCTCTTCAGCGGCAAACTTGATCGTCCTTAGTCGTCGTTCGCTGATGTCCAGCCATTGATCGATAAAAGAGTTGTAGAGAGTCAGACGAGTTACTTTGATCTTGGTGATATCGGTCCCATCCTTGACCACGCCAGGCAACGCTCTGAGCGATAGAGACAGGAGAAAGGGATTCTTGACCAGCTCCATCAAGTTGGGGATCGACCTCAGCTTATCCAAGTAGTCCTCAGTGCTCCAGACGGGTCTATCACCAATCAGCTTGTGTACCTCTGGATCTCGCACAAACTGATCAATGTAGTCCCCAATCTGGTCTCTTGAGAAAGGAACAATGGCGGCCTCCGTGTACAGGTTAGCTGCAGAGGTGCTGTAGCGATCATTCTGTTGAGGACGGAATTGGTCGCGGTAGCCCTGTCCAAGATAGGTGCTCCTGCAGCTGATAATCATTTTTGTGTCTGCTTGTTCTTTTTGATTGAGCATATTCTCCGAGTGCAAGTTGACCTTGAGTTGGGTTTCGTCGTAACCATCGCAAATCAGGATCATCTTCCGATTCTCCTTCAGCTCTTTGATCTTGTCTTCCTTGAATCTGTGCATACGCAATTGCTCACCAATGATATCTCGATGGCTCTCGGCCACAGCAGGTAGATTGATGAAGAGCGGTATGTGGCCACCTGTCTTGTAGTCGTTCCAAAGCTCGTGCTCAAGGTGTCTGTTGAATGTTGATTTTCCTGCTCCTGAATCACCTAGTATCAAGAACACCTGCCCGTCGCTCTCCAGGAACTCTTTGATGGTATCCATGAGCGGTAGAGCATCCTTGTCAGCAGCCTGAAGGTTGGCCTTGGCTTGAGGAGGGATGTACACTGTCTGATTATACTCTCTGAGTCGTCTGACCCGGAGTTCGTTGAGATCGTACTCAAGGTAAGGAATATCTTGGACTAGGACCAGAAGTGGCGACTTCATTGGGATAGGGAGGTGATACCTCAATGGGTAGGGATGCGTGACGATGGTGGAGCCATTGTTCATTGGGACCTGCAGAAAAGCAAGGGCCACGTCTCTGACCGCAGGATCAGGCACCTCCGAGATCTTGCCGAGAATGGTCAGTATCCAAGACCTGACGCTGTCGTCCTGAGCCCAATCGGCATCATTCAAGTAGAGATCCTCCAGAAAACTGACAGCTTGCTCACGGATGCAGGAATCCCATTCATCGTCAATCGCAATCTCGCCCAGGAGCTGGCTTACACCCCATTGGAATCGAGGATCACGACGGCAAGGAGCCTCTCGAACCAGCTTGCTGAAATAGACCAATTGGCCTGCCCGGCAGAGAGCTGTAGCGGTAAGTACGTAAGGGTACCACGGATGCTTGTGGCCAGAGACAAGGCCCGCTCTGAGACTATCGAACAGTCCACGCCCACTGTCAATCAACGAGCTGATGCCTTCGTAGCTGGACTTGGCAATCCCATAAGTCTCCTCGACAGTCTTTTGCATCTGCTTGAGGCCTTCGAGTAGGCCGTCAAAATTCAACTGAATGACTCCCGACACCTTGATAAGGCTCTCTGCGGCTCCTAGGGAGTGTCGCACGATGGCTTGAAGAGCGGACTCGTTGTCAGGAACATACTGCAGGGCCTGAAATGCGTAGAGCGCTTGGTACATCAGATAAGGGTCCGAGCTGGATTGCAATCCTGAAAGAACTGAGGCCAGGGGTTCCTTCTCCTCGACACGAGGTAGATCTTTGACTTTGTGCTCTGGCTCAGCCATGACATCAAGGAGGCGCGAGACAGCCAAGGTTAAATGGTACTGATGCTCCGACGACTGCTGATGGGTGTCTCCAAGGCGTTTTCTCAGAATACTCAAGATCTTGACAAGATCATCGGCGTCAAGATACGCCGGCGCGGCACACTGGACCAGCTGGACGAGACCTTGGAGCAGATCAACATCTAGAAGAGCCGACTCTTGGAGCTGCGCAATGAAGCAATTGAGCAACTTGCGGTAGTGTGGCTGATCGAGGACAGAGCCAAGGAGAACGACTTCAGACACTGCGACCGGATCCTTGACAGCATGCTTGATAAATTCCTCAACGATGCGTGACCCCAACCAGCGAAGGTGCTCTTGCTTGATCGGATTCTCTTCAATAGCTTTGATCCATTCCTGCTGTGTATCATCGGACGGCGTGGTCCACGACGCTTCTTTCGTGGAATCTGAGACACTCTCGAGACCTTCGCACTGCAAGGGGGAAGTCATGTTCCTTGGGAGACGGCTGATGAACAAGGCGAGCTGGGATGTGCTGTCGATGCGCGCGTCAAGCTTTGGTAATGTGATTCTAGTGGATGTTTTAGATACGTTCTCCGAGAAGACATTCAAACGAGCCTCAGTCTTGCCGATCGTGGGCTGTGACCCAGTTCTTGAGCTGCTGACTTCGAGGCTGTAGACTTCAGAGGTGATGTCGGTGCTAGCAGTTTGAGCGTGACGGATCTCTGTCTTAGATGGACCATCTTGGATCGTGACCTTATCCTCATGTTTAGTTGACCGAAAGAGGTTTCGAAATATGTCCCGCTTTTTAGTTTTTTGGGACGAGATGTATATATTCTCGCAATCGGAACTCAAGCTGGCTTGCTGAGACGATACAGTTGCGGCGCCATGGCTGAGAGATCGACCATGGACGGTCAATGACGGCGTCAATGAGTTGTGGGCAGATCTCCCGATGTCGGGTGGTGAACTATTGAGTGGATTGCTCATGGCAGTTGTCTTGATGCTGCATCCATTCCCAGAGAAACAATACGGTCAGCGCTTGCTAGAGTGAATGAAGATCATAGTTATGCCAAGCTTTTGGTTGCTCTTACCTTAGTAAAGTCGAAGCTATCGCACTGACGACAAGAGGAGAACAACGAAGAATTCAAAATGTCACAAAGAGGTTCAACGACAGTGGCACTAAGGCAGCACGTATCAAGTAAACACAGCTGATCTTGTTAGCGACCATACTAGTATCCGTGACTAATTCAGTTGCGTGTGTTCATGGGTCTTGCAATACCTGGAGAGAGACACGAGAGAGCGTTCTCCAAGAGCGATAGCAGTATCTGACGGTCTGAGATGGCTCAGGAACAATGTCTTTGTGCGCGAGAGTCGACTCCTTGGTGGTCAAAGGCGGTCAAGTCCCGGCAAGATATCAAAGGTCACCATTTGTGGATTAGCATGAGGTTTGTGGGGTAAGTGCAACATATTATCACTACACTCGACTCCATCCTTAAGCGGAATCTCACACTTACAGGTTCTTGTGTGCAATTTTGGCGCTCTTTGGAAAAGTGGGTGTATCGATGGAGAGAAAGAAAAGAACAAGGTACGAAAATAATTGCGAGCGTGGGAGCGGTATACAATCTTAATCTTCGCCCTCAATCCATCTTGTGTACCTCGGGCATTGAGTTCCAATGGTTATCGTGAGCATGAATATGCAGGGGCACCTTGTATCAGCCACATACTGCCTGCTCGCTCTTGTAGTCTATGTGGGTGTGTATGTGCGAGAATGATATTTTTCAATGGGGATCTTGGGGCTCCTGTAGTCCTGCTTAGCTTGGCTGGATGATCGGGTAGCGCGGTGCGGGCGCGTGTGCCGGTGAAATTCGCCGCCGAAGCGAATTATATTGTCGATTGCGGTCTGATCGCATATGCACCTGGGGGCACACGCACGGCCCACTCTGCACCTCTGCACGGCATAAAGCGAATACCGTCTTGACTCACTTCACTTTCTTCACTCTTTGTTGCTCTTGACAACTCTTTGTCCATCCCTTCACTTGTACATACACACACGCACACTCACACACACACGCACACTCACACACACACGCACACTCACACACACACGCAACGCTCCTCTCTTCTCCACCTCACTCTCGATCACTCTCACTCTCACTCTCTCTCACACACTCTCTCTCACACACATCATTGCTCTAGCTCATTCTTCCTTCAACCAAGCATCCCTTTGCATCCTTTTGTACAACCGCTGGTCGATGAGTGCACCCAAGCACACTCCAGCTCTCGCCCACAGCAAGAGCTGCAGCCCGCTCTCGCTCGCCACCCCTCATGCCCCTCCCTTCTCTCTCCACCACCGTCCCGGGCCTGACTCCATTCGACCGCGCCGTGCATGTCGTCAACATCAGCAACATGGCCAGCCAGAGCCCAACGAGGACCACCGACAGCGACAAGGTCTCGTTCTCGCCAGAGGACTAGCTGCTGGTAAGCGGGTCATCTCAGCACAAAACGCTGCCAACAAAGACAACGAGCCGGGATATGGGCAATTGATCTTCAACTCCTCACTCCTTTTGGCTTGGCTCTCACACTGGAGTCACTCAACCCCCGATGGATAACACACAAAATCGCATGTGAAAGTGAACATACCTCACTAACGCTTGCTCTTTCACCGGTCCGTGTAGCTTTACGGCGCGTACAAGCAGGCTACCAAGGGCGACGTCAAGGGTCTAAAGCCAACATTCTTTGACATTGCTGCCAGGAGCAAGTGGCAGGCATGGGCCAACATGCGCGGCAAAAGCCACCAGGAGGCACAGGAGATCTACGTCGATCTCGTTGTCAAGGTACGCTGAATGTCCCCCCTGCATGAGTTGATCGTCGCACTTTATATCTCGAAAAGGTCGTAGGAAGAAAACAAAAATGAGTGTCATTGACCTTGTTTCCTCCCTCTCTTTCTCTCTCTCTCTCTCTCTCTCTCTTTCCTGCGTGTTATGGTCCGCCGTACAGTCTTTGACAAGATCAGGCGGCCATCCAGATCTCCACCAACTGGCAGACGAAATTCTTCAGCGCCCGCCTTCGCCGCAATCGTCGCTCTCTAGACCCGGATCTCCCAATGCTTCGCCCAATTTGGATAAAGATCTACCACCCATCCAGATCGAGTCGCCATCCGCACCCTATACCACCCCATTATCCATCACACCGGCCTCCTCCATCTCCTCCAACTCGCCCCATCAACACCACACGCAGCGCAAAGGCTCCATCACCCACTCTATTCGCTCAGTCACCACTGGCGGGATGCGATCTGCTGCTGCTTCAATCTACGAGCTCGCACCTGAGACCCTGGCGGACAGCGACATGGAATCTGCAGCGACAGGACCCACAGACAGCAACAGCAATCACCACAACGACGCTGGACACCACGAGATCACAAAAACCGTAGTCGAGGAAGAGATCTTGAATGATGAAGAGTATGCCGCAGAAGTACACATGAGCAAGACCGCCTCTCTCGATAACGTAGCAGCTGCAACGGGCGAGAGCATGGAGGTGGAGGATGTCACGGAACACGATCGACAGGACGAAGACGACGATGACGACGTCTACCAATCGTCAGAAGAATATGAGAGCGATAGCGACAGCATCACCAGTGAATCGGCAACGTCGGTGGCATCCAGTTCAGGAAAACTCACTCCCAGTCCACAACCCAATGCTTTGGACCAGAGATTCCACCCACGAAGTGGCAGCCAAGACAAGGACGATCTTGTGGACGAGGGCGTCTTTGAGGAGGAGGAAAAGGATGAACTGAAGGCTGAGGAAGAGGGCCTGCTCGCATCACCTCCCGCGCTTGACGTGGAGCTGTCGCCAGTTGTGGACGCTCTTGTAGGACATCAGCATCAGGATCAGGATCAGCACGATGCCTCCAGATACACTTCTACAGACAAGCCCAGAATCAGTCGGAATGGGTCAGTATCTTCAGGCCACGTTGGATCCGTGCTTTCGGACAAGGGGGTGGTGTCTATCCTGGACATCCGCAACATTGCACTCAGTGGAAAAGACGAGATGTTCTCAAAGACGGAAGATCCTGCCTCGCCATCTGTGGAACCATACCGTGTCCATACTCTTCATGACACTGCCATTGCAACCCTCAAAATGCAGGATCTCGAGCTCTATGGAGCCGACACCATGACTTCAACGACGTCAACAACATTGCAGTCAGTAGGGAAATCAGAGGCAACTACAGCCCATGCCTTGGACGGGCTGGTTTGTCCGATCTCTAAAAAGACGGCAGCTTCTGGCGCCGTGTGCCCAGCTGCCATGTTTGCTCAGGCGAGGGCTGCAGTAGAGGCAGAGAAATCTGGCCAGTCTATGAATTCGGGATCATTGAATACCTCCACAACACCTGCATCGGTGGATGATGCAACCGCTGAGCCCTCACACTCCCCGTCCGCAAAACATCAGCGGGCCATGACAGAACCGGCATTGACAGCAACGACATCAGCGCAGGAAGCCACGTCACCGCCACAATCGTCCTTGTCACAGTCCGCGTCCACGTCTGCTGTCACGGCTGCAACGAACCAAGGGAAGCGAATAGGTCAAGGTATTGTCTCCCGGTTCTCGGCCTTGAGAAATAGTCTGGCAGCGGCCTCGGTTCGGGCAGCATCCTCTGCACTCTCGGGCAGTCCACTGGGATCCTCCTCTTCTTCCGCCTCCAAAAACACGGACAACCCCAACGCGGTCGTGGTCAAGGATCCTATCACGAACCAATCCATCACCGTAGTATGTCCTCATCTTACCACGACCCATCTCCTCGAGACGGAAGCGGTCCGGTTGCAAACGGACATTTCTGTTCTGCACGAGCGTTTGGACCTACTACAGGTATCGCTCAAGGTCAAGTCGCAGACGCGGGCTCAGGAGCGTCGATCTGCACGTGGGATCATCAAGCTGGTGTTACGACAAGGGTTGATCAATGCGGCCTTGCTGCTGATCGTGTTTGCAGTCCTGTACAAGCGCAAGTCACCGATCGCGTTTGCGATCCTGGCGTATATTGGCGAAGGCAGGAAGGAAGGTGAAGCTGGATGGAGGGCGCTGATGAGGTGGGGCGCGGATATGATTCGTGTAGGACAGAGGAATCAGCAGTATATGCTTCGCGCTGGACGACGGAACGGGTACTGGTAGTGTTCGTGTCCTGTAGCCGGGCGCGGACGTGTCATTTCGCTAGATTGCGTTTTTTTTCTTTGTTTTCTTGCATATATATTTTAAACAGCACAAAGTACCACACTGAGGGTCGTTGAATGAGAATGGGAGGGGGGCAGGGGTCTTTTTTTTTATTATTGGGAGTCGCCCTTGTTAGTGCAAAGGTAGACGTGTGGAAACACACAGTCTGTGGTAGATTTGGGAGGGTCAGAGTATTCCCCCCTATCAAAACTTGGATCGATTCGTCAATTGCTCTCGACCGCCCAAGTCTGGTCTTCATTATCCCCTTTGGGCTGGAGCGCGACCGTGAGTCGATCGTCGACCCAAAGCACGTCCATGGTGAGCTCGACGCCGTCGTCGTTGTCTGGCTGCGGTAACTGGATAAAGAACTGTCCCGGTTGCTCGGCTTCGTTCAGCTCCCAAAGTTGCTGACTTTCTTGAACCAAGATCACTCGATCGTCCGGTGAGGGGTACCCCTTAGGCGAAAGGAGGGAGAGATACCGTTGAGTTTCTTTGTTACGGATGAAGACCAAGCGATTGGGACCTGTCACCGGGATATCCTCAAATTCCCATTCCCGTGTCGTCTGGAGATCGTCCTTAGGGGACAAGGATGGGGGATTGCCAGACTCGATCTTGGCGCCGGTTAGGAAGTCGTCCGAGGAGTAGCCGATGCTGTAAAGGCCGTTCGAGAGAGCCATAGTTTTATGTTTTTTGTGTGTGTGTGTGTGTGTGAGTGAGCGTGTGTGCGTGTGTGCGTGCGTGTGAGAGAGGTTGAGAGAGAGAATGAGAGAGAGCGAGAGAGAGTGAGTAGACAGAAGTGGTGCAGGTCGAAGGCAAGGAACTTTTTAGTACTTTCGCAGAGGTGATTTCTTCAGACGCGCCCTCATCTTTTCAATGGGGGGATGCCCAATGTCCCCTTCGCGCAATGACCGCAAAATGCATTGATGCAAAGGATGCATCTTATGCAGACGCGCAAGAACAGGAGATTGTTCATGCGAACTACCACGGAATGCAGGTCAAATCAAAGTAGAACGAGGGAAAAAAACACGCACACTCACTCACAAACCACATCCAAAAGCGCACTCACTATTTTTATTAGCTTGGATACCACTACGCTGAGCGACCCCTTGGCATCTGTCCCATGCGGTAGCTCTCACTCTCGTACGAGGTCTTGCGGCCCATGTCCTCAATCTGAACAAACGTTCCATCCTTCTCATCCTTCCTGGCATTGGTCTTGCTCGAGAACGTTCTTCCGTACCACGACGAAGATTTTTGTCGATCCTCTTCCTTCTCCTTTCGGAAGGGACTCAAGTCCAGGTAGAAATCATCCAGAACTGCTTCCAGACTGATGATCCTAGCTTCCAGATCACGATATCTCTGGTCCTTTTTGTGCTGCTGGGCTTCAAGGTCGTTCTCATGAGGCTGATGATGATGCTGATGATGGTTATAGTCATGCATGAACGCGGAATTGCTGCCAAGATCTCGTCGCGAGGAGACATTGTTGATAGTGGAAGGGTGGTCGCTGCTGCTGTTGAGGTTGGAGCGGTCTTTCTTCTCTGCGAAATAGCGTTCCTCGAGATGGCGCTTAGTGGATCTGCCCAAGATATACAAGGCGAAAAAGCCGAACGGATCCATGCGACTATTTAAGATAAAAAAAAAAAAAGGGAAAGGGAGATGTCTTAAAGTCTTAATGTCTCAAGTCTTTAAATGTCTCAAATCTCGCGAAATGAAGGGGAGGCGCGACACTTACGGCGATCCAAACAAAAAGTAAAAGAGCCCCCAGGCAACTCCGAAGGCACCACCCCAGCTCGAGAATGCGCTCTGAAAGGTTTGGATGCTATTGAAAAAGACAAGAAACACACACACCCCTCCAAGGTCAGTCATGAACGCTCGCGGAAATGGAACGGGGACACATTACATACATACATCCATGATTAACGCGACCCCTCCCCCCAAGGTAACTTACAGCACTTGACTATTCTCGAAGCTTGTCGCGGGGACGTACGCATGAATTTCAGTGAAATCTCTTTTTTGGTCGACGGCAGCATAGGTGATAAATTGGGTCGCCGCTGAGTAATCGGGCTTGTCCTCAAAGTATCCCCAGAGGCCTATAAAGTCCTTTCGACGACGCCAAGTTTTGGTAATGGTCGTGCGGATCAGTGCCTCTTGTTTCGTATTGGGCGTAGCGTAAAGATTATCAACGACATCCCGCGACTCTTCGAATCCAAATGGCCATGTTGACGGCTCGTTCACATAAGGGTTGTTTTCTAGCCAAGAAAAGGAAAAAAAGTAAATGAGTCAGTTAATAATGCAGACTGGGACTGAAGATCTATCAATGGGATTGATAGGCCTTACCATGAGGCATAGCGATGATATACGCCGGGGTCTATATCATTAAGACATAATATAAAAAAGAAAATGTCAATTCTCTACGGCCTGGGCAAAGTAAGGTGTAGCGTCAAAGGAACGGGCGGGCTGGGGACAGCAAGACCCCTCCTCCTTACCAATGTGTCATTACTGTTGCCGAATGAGAATGGGTCAATGGCAAGTGGGATGTACAAGTGTGTATATTTTGTCCTGTTCACTTTTTCGCCATTCAAGGTGATGACGGTGAGAAGGTCGTGCCTGATGTTGCAAGGACCATTGCGATTGAAATTCTTCATGGTATGGGTGACCAGTGTGACGTTCGGGCCTTGTAGTGACGGGGTAACGTTGTTGTCGGTAAACCAGTGCATCGGGAGGTTGTTAACATAGGAATTGGTGCTGCATATAATGATATCTGGAAAGTCAACGAAAGGATCGGCTTCCACCGCGATGTTTTCCGAGGACTGGAGGAAGAACTCGTATCGAAACAGCAACACGATATTGTACACTGCGAATGCGAACAATCCTAGGTCTTCAAAAATCGAGGTTTTTTTCAATACGTCAGGGGCAAAACAACGACATCGTTCTTGCTTAAAAGTCGACGGTTTGAGGGAGTGCTGTGCATGACAGAGGGGTTAGACCTTACTGACGATCAAAAGTCCAATGCACCGCAGCACTGCGTGCGCTCTTCCCTCGGACGGTCGGCGGAAGGGCATGGTTTATTTATGCGGTCCGTTGGCGAAATAAGTGTGCAAAGGAAGGAAGGAAGGAAGGAAGTATCGATGAGGGAAAAAGAAAGACAAAGAAGAAAAGAGCGAAAGGTGAAGCCGCTTACGCTCTTTGTCAGGGGGTGAAATTCCATGTACGTTCTGGGCGAAAATGTCCTGCTGGATTGCTCAAAACATGAAAATAATAAAAAAAAATATTGAGAGCTGTTTGTTCTTGCCCTCTCTCACCGAGGTTTTTCGTTGGTCAATTCGGGGTTACGCATCTCTCATTCACACCCTTGCCTTCCAGGCTGCTCATACGATACTAATCCAATATACTCAATGAGTACACCTGTGTAACAGCACCACCCCCATCCTTTCTTTGCGGGCAGAAAACTCATCGAGTGAGAAAAACTGAGCGTTCAAACTAGCTTAGCAATCGCATAAAAGATGTGTAAGAAAAATATTTGCCGCATAGTGTTTTTTATCCCCATGGCGTGCGCTTGTATCTTCAGTCAACCAACAGAGAACACGATTCATTTTCTTTGAGAGGACCTGCCGCAGGTAACAAAGCTAGATGCCAGTTTACTGCGGTCAGCAGCTTACACTGTTGTGGGATACGTCCTACAGCACACAAGGCGGCGTTGATCCAGGAGCAAGGATACAAGGGGTGCGCGTGTGACATGCACGCATGCAGGGCACGTTTGAACAATTAAGCATTTTACGAATTCAATGCATGTTAGGCTGCGCGGGCGAACCTGGGCTCGCATTTTGTGGTTAGCCCGTTAAAGTTCTTTTCTTGACCAGCGAGACGAAATAGGAGTTCCGTTCTCTGGTGGAGGAAGATTTTTTTTTCAGGTTCCGAATACTTTCCTTGATAGTCTTGGTCCCCAAGGTCATGAGTCGCCAGTTCTTCACTAGGATGCCACAGGGCTAGTATGTGAAAACAAGTAAATAACGAAGCCAGCGTTTCTGCAGTCGTAGCATGCGTGTTTGTGGAAAGCACCATTATCAAAGCTGAGCTCATGTGAGCCATGCTCATTCCGCGGAGGTTGAAGCACTGGATGCATGCCGAAAGGTAGAGAGGGTCGTACAAAGTAACATGGCAACATGAACCGTAGGGTACACACTCTGTGGACGTGGATGCCAGCGAGACACCATAAAACAGCGCCTTTCCCAGTGCGCAAAGCTGCCTTTTTTTTTGTCTTTTTGCGCTTGCTGCGCGTACTGTTGTATTTATCGCAAGTGGATGATACGTCTCATAGATTCTCGAACCCTGATCTCTGAGGTCGGCACGATATGCCTGTTTTGGCCACGATTCAAGCGTCTGCTTAACCAGGTCTTTGTACCGAGGCAAAGCTGCCCCAGAATCACGGTTGTCCACCAGCTTCATGTTGAGATAATAATTTCGTAACAGACCCCCCAGCTCTTTTAAAATTGTCTTCTGCCACCTGGTTGTCTCTCTCCCGCCTCACGCAGGATCCAGGTGTATATCATCCTCAAGTGCATCAGAACCGTCCCCTTTCAAATGAGTAAGTGGGCGAAGAGTTGTATGGTAAAGGCGGACTAGAACATCGGAAATGCAGATGGTAATAAGTAAAAATGATGTAAATAAGGTGTGAGGACGTACGCGTATTTGGTGCCACACTTATGGTTTCGGCAAGACGGTAAATCCTTGCAGCTTGGAGAGGCTGTGTCGTCGCAAGAGTGCATGGCACTCGAAAAATGCTCTCCGCCTCCTTTATCTACTGCGCCTTACCACCGCTCTTCCTCGAATATGGGGTTATGGAACTGTTTTTGTTTATTGCATGCACGTTGAATGGCGAGCTTTGCGTCAATTGAGAGTCAAGGCCGCAGAGACAGATGATCCACGAACAAGTGATGTTGCCTGCCAGTTGATCACTGCCGCGGAATGGTACAAGCCTGCACACTTAGACAACCGGATTGAGTTGAGATAGAAAACAGGCGATCGCCGAATCAGGGGTCGCGTTTCAGGGTACTCACAGTCATATCCCGCTGCGTGGAGTACATTTACAGCAGTGTACACACCATTCAGGACTATATATTAGGTGCAAACATAGGGTTGACCCGTCAAGTTGTCGCTGATAAAAGGAGGAGAGCAGCAGGTCGCTGCTAGTGCTTACGAGATTAGCATTGCAATTCTTGGTCTTTGTAGTAAGAAAAATATATATATTCGGGCAATTTACATACGATCGCTAAGCTACTGAGCGCCCACCTTGCTCTGACGGGAGGGGTAAATCGTCTCTCCTCCATAAATGGGTCCCCTCATCTCGATCAACGAGAAAATGAAAGGGGAGGCGTTTCTAATATACATGTTTTTTTTTGGTTGTCTAATGTCAACATTAGGCGCAGTGGGTCTTGATGTTGGTATCACTGTAGCAGACCAGGCCAGACTTGCACTGGTTCAAGATCCAAGTGCCTTGGTTGCACTTGGAGTACTGGTTGGACGAGCCGGGAGCCACGCAGACGGTAGCGCCGTTGGTAGGGCAAGAACCGGTCTGCTTTCCGGTAGGGATAGAGCCTGAAGGCGAGGTCGCAGAGGGCTTGACGGAGACTGAGGCGGTGCCAGTGGCTGGGGGCTTGGTCACAGAGGGCTGGACAGAGGGCTGGACAGAGGGCTGGACAGATCCTCCCTTGACAGGGTAAGAGATGGCACCCTTGCACGATCCGATCGACAGAGGGTTCGTGGCCACGTACTCATCATGGTTCTTGATATTGAAGAACAACCAGATCTCGCTCAGCACACCCGAGTTACAGTTGATTTGGGCGTCGACGCCAAAGGCCGTCTTGATCGCGGCGTGCATGTCAGCAACGTTAGGGGTCGATCCAGGGTTGATGCCAGCAGTAGAAAGGGCCTGGTAAAGGTTGTATTGCGATCTGAGAGCCATAGCCTTGCTGAAGTACTCGTACACATCTTGGTCCTGGACGTAGTTAGTGTCGCAGGCGGGAGCCAAGTTAGAGACGCAAGTACCGTGCTTAGACCACTCATGAGCCCAGAAGGCGTTGTTGTCACCCTTGTACGAGGACCAGTAAGTGTTCATGTCGTTAACAAATCCATCGGAGGCCTTTGGGTAGTTCTGCAGTCTCGTTTCGATATCCTAAGAAGGCGTTAATAGAAAAAAAGGTGGCAATGTGCGTGAGGAAATGAGATCTTTTCGATTTGATGTTGAGCTGAACAAGAAAAAAATGGCAAAGGGTGTACAATCCATCACTTACAGTGTAAATACGAGCGGAATCGCATCCATTAGCGGGTCCTTGTCCACCAGAGCAAGTGTCGGGCCAGAGACCGTGCATGGTGAACTCATTGGCTGGTCCCAAGCCCGGGTACCATTGCTGGACCAAGAGAATCAGTCCCATCTCGGGCAAACAGCAAGAGTCGACACCGCCAGAGCCCGAGGAGCAGGAGAGGACATCGGTAGGGCAAGTCACAGCACGACGCAGAAAGAGTGTGTGATCAACAGGCAGAGCAGAGACGACTGAGAGGCCGGCCAGGGCCAGGGAAGCGGCGATCGTTGTGAACTTCATGGTGAATGTACTGGGTGATTCAAAAAACTGTGAGAGTCGACAGGTTCGTCCAAGAAGATTGCAAGGGCGGGAGAGGCGGAAGGGAAGGATGAAGATGAGGATGACAGAAAATCGACCGATTGCTCTAAGTATTTATACGTAAAGGGGTAAGAGGTATTCTGTATTGAAATTACCCGTTACTTAATGAATTTACGCGAAACGAGAGGGCAAGGCGCGCAGAAGCGAGGCCACGAGTATTAAGAGTGAACTGAACAAAGACGCCGAAAATGGAGGATAGTCTGTTGTGCACCAACGCATTGTTTTGTAGAGTACTATTGGCAACAACAAAGGAGTGGTAGACGCGGCTAGGGCAAAGAAAGTTTCGCCAATCAAAAGGCCGAGCATGGGTGTTTGCGGCGCAAAAGCGTGTGATAGACTGGAGGCCTATCATCCAGTCATCCATAGCAATCACTCCCTCAAAAGTGGACGGAAGTAACGGCGTGAGTGAGCATTGTCCAGTACCGTTTTTCGCGGTATAATAGATGAGCCCCTCGGCGAGTATTTAGGCATGATTGAAAACTAATAAGTCCAATGACCATTGCGCACACGCTCATTAATGAAGTTTCTCATAGGGAAGAGGACCTGATGTTGACGTGGGTGGGGGCGTATTGATGTTTGGGTGCTCATGGGAAGGGGCCAAAGAAGGGTCGATGACTGCAAAAATTTTCATAAGCGTGAGAGCCCTCTTTCTAAGCAAGCAATTGAGGAGTGAAAGGTGTAGATTAAAGACTACCTGCGGAAGCACATGGGCATGATGACTGAAGGCGATGCTAGAAGGGACCGTGGACACAATCGGCAGTACATCGCACGAGATACCATGCACTACCATGAACCCTTGCCTTTAGGCGGGCAACCCAAGAAGGAAATCAAGAAATGAGGGGGCGAACGCCTCGTCTGTCACACAAGATGACCTCGTCGAAGGCAGCATGGCGGCTGTCGGAAGGAGCAAGAAGAACGAGGCCCAAAAGGACATTGAACAATCAAAACTTTTGGCAGGTACTTTCCCCATCATATCTTTGTTCTGCATTCCTCACCGGAGATGCGCACAAGTGTTGTCGATCGGAAACTGCTGCTGACAGTGGGTTTTTGTTTGTGGAAAAAGGGTCTAATGCATGTCGCGCATTTTCACGGCAGTGCAATGTGAAGAATTGCAATTAACGCACGCACACACACTAACACGATCCAGGAACTAGTGGGCAATTTAAACGAAGCAAGAAGGGACAGGTGTGCAATCAAAAGGGCGCCGCATGCGCAGAACCACGGGAAGGCCGCTAAAACGAAACCACGGACTAGCATGGGAATCGGACCGTGTCTATTAGAGGCCGGAAATGTTCTTTACCTATCAGAGTCCAGTTGATACACATGAGTGCAGCCAGTGGGCGGGGCTGGGAGCCGTTTTTATGGTCGGGGGGTACAAGGAAAAGTATGGTGTGGTTGATAAAGCAAACTCTTTTGCTAGGTGTTAGACTAAAGAGAGGAAAGGTGCCGATCGGACGGAGAGCTCCAGATATTTCATAATCCAAAAGGGTAATCCAAAAGGGTTTGTGGTCTAGGAAGGCAGGATTTGTGAGGGGAAGAGTGTGCAATATACTCCAAACTTGGTGGGGGTGGGTGAGCGAGTGAACACGAGCGAGTGCTGATCGTGGAGTAGGGGAGGAAAGGGGGTGGGCATGGAGTGTCAGCAACATGCAGGTGGGCATGTCAAAGTCCACAAAAAAAGTGGTCTCACATTATGATTCGCAGAGACCACGCGCGGTGCCACGAGCGCTGTGAGCGAATCATAATGCGGCGATACAAAGACATGCGGATGGCTGATTCCCTGAGAGGCCTCGCGAGTGCAAGGCTCAAGAGGGGGCGAAAAAAACGTGGCCTAAAGGTTCGTTCGAGAGAGCCAGACGAGGAGACCATGGCGAACTCCGATCCCCTCCTTCCTCTTTTTTTTATACTTCTCTGAGCGTGAATTATTCTTCTTGAACCTCTTCACACTTCCATTCAGAAGAAACCGTCAAGTTTCGAGACAACGTCGAGCATACATTCGTGCAGGTATGGAGATGCCAACCAAGGAAACTAAGGATCTAGGCGTGCTCTTTGAACAAAGTTGTATATTCGTACTCTCCATCTGCCGGTGATCGCGCATAAGGTTCTGTTTTCTTTGCTATCTGCCAACGCGCCACGGCGTGCAGCAAATCCGGAATGCTCAGAGTTCTACAACAATGTTCACCCTCCGTCCCTGTGGCGAATTATGGTGTATGCTTCAAAGGACTTTGACACTCAAAATAATAATGTCATAGCCCAGAAGGATTCTCACGGTTATCACGCGGTGACACGAAGGCTCACACTGTCGTGTATCTCCCCGACCTTTTTCCGTGCATTCTACGATTGCCTCCGGTCCAGCCTTCAGCACCGATTGCGGAGGTGTGCACAAGCAAGGCGTCTAGATAGGGGACGCGTCGAAATAATGTCACCCGCGAATGAACGTCTCTTGCCTCAAGAAGGTGTATTAAATGATGCATGCAAACAAACCGGACAAAGCGAGGTTAAGATGAGTTGAGAACTGGGGATATGAGAAAAATGGCAAAAATACAGTTTAAAAAAAATATCTAATCAGACTGCAAGGTAGCCTGGAGAGCACGCTTGACCTGTGCGCATTTGTCCATGAGAACCTGAACAGCCTGAACCAACAAATCCTGAGGCTCAATTGATCCAACCGACTCGATTGTGACTATATGAACAAAACATGCAGGGTCAGATATTTTGAAGCATGCAGAGAGCCAGGATTTTTTTAACCCTACGCCGGAAAAGAACTTACAAATGAAATGATCGCGAACACGGGTCAGCTTGACCTTGTTCTCAAACTCTGCGTGGCGGAGGACTTCTCGTGAAACAGTGTCCTTCCTTGGGTTGACAACCACTGCCTTCTTGACACCATTCTCCACGACAACGTCAACGACACCTTCGGGGAAGCATGACTGGAACTTGACTGCATCCTCGCCTGTAATTTCACCATTGATCAGGATCTCGGGCATAAGACGGTATGCGGCCGTTGCGACCGGTGACCACTTGGCGTGATCCTGTCCCAATCCCTTCTCGCAGTGTACCTCAACTTCAACCTCCTGTCCTGGACGAAGCTTTGTGATCACGATATCATCGAAGACGGGCTTGATAGGGCAATCCTTGAATCGCTCAGCCTGATCTCCCTTGGGGTCCCAAACAAGATCTCCAGAGTAGACACTAGACTGGATATACTTCTTGAGGGGGTCGGTCTCTGTTGATGAAGCCTTGGGGTTGTGTTTGCATACTGCGTGGAGTCGGAACACAATGGTGTTCAAGTCCGTTGGGGTCTCATCCTTGGCCTTAAAGTCGAATTTGGTAGGGTCGGCAAGAATGGGGATCAGACCAAGACGATGGGCGAGGACCTCGTCCACGACAATCGATGTGTTGTTCATCACAAAGACGTTCGAGATGGCCATAGTGGGAACCTCGGCAATCAAAATTCTCCTGAAGGCGTTGGCGATCGCGGCGTCCACTCCCATCATGTCAAACTCCATTTCTGTCTTTGAGAGGCGGTTGATTTTGATCTTGAAGTTCTGTTATTGGAAATTGAGACGATAATAGAGATGCCGATTTTGTCAGAGCACTGTTGGCAAACCATATCCATCATCGATCTGCAGCTGCTACCGTTGATTCTAAACACTCTGTGCTGATCAGAGCTGGCGTCCTACCTCCTTGAACTTTTCAAAGTCCCATGCCAGATCGATTCCGGGGTAGTTGTGAGGAAAATCCGTCGACGCAGTCTAGAGCGAGGCGTGTGGAGTCAGAGTCCATCAGCAAAAGTTAGTATCTTTCGATCCATAGGTGGTGCTCGCTTGTCCTGTCAGCGAAGTGCTTTGCGTGTGGTGGTCCTTACGCTGGTGACACGGTCCCGCTCGACGATGACCCTTGAGCGCAGCGTGTCGACGTCGTTGTGCTTGAAGTTTTTCTTTTCTGCGACCATGGCTGCGATGTGTAATGGAGCTGACTGGGACAAGGGGGGATGCAGAAGAGCAAGGCAGTTGGAAGGACGTGCAGCAAAGTGGGCCAACAACACACACACAAAAAAAAAAAAACCGGTCCAAGCAATCCAAGCAAACAATGACGTCATGGAAATCCTTCGCCAGCGTGTGTTCTTCAGCCTGCTGCTCCTCTCCGTCGGAGCATTCTTGAGTGCAGTCTCTCATATGCAGAGCGATAAACGTTCTCTGCAGCCTCTGCCGCTCCTTTTTTCCTCTCCTTCGCCCAATCTGATTTCCCTCTCACAACCGCCCGCCCAACCACCCGCAACCTGCCCCCCTGCCCTGTCCCCGCACCCTCGCCGTAGCCGCTGGTCGTATCAAGCCTGTGGATGCAATGTTCAAGCATGTGTATCCTCCATGGCACAAGACCGCACAGCGCTGTCTCTTTGTGATGGCCGCCATCCTCTGCATCACCCTGCCCGTCGTCTACGGCAGGCACAGAGGCATCTCCTCCAGGACTCTTGGCGCTGTGCTAGGCGTCTTCTTCGCACTCTGGCTCGTCTTTTCTGTAAGCAGCACAGACCTCGTTCATGTTCTTGTCCTTGCTTCTGATTCTGCGTGAATGGTCCGTGTTTGCTCTGCACTCCCTCTCGATGAGTCCACTCACACGGATACACACTCCTGTCCTTTTGCTGTACGATGACGGACATTGTCGACCTTCCTCCCCTTTGCCCGTTGGCTCATGCATAGCTCGCCGTGAGATTCCTCGTGCCTTCGCCAAGAGTCGAGTCCAGCCTGCCCGTCTATACCCATGCCCCCATCCCCGTTCCCGTCGTTTTACACACTCCTACTCGTTCCGACGCCCTTCCCTCTTCTCCCGCTATTCGTCTCCACCCATCCACAGCCGCAGGGGCAGCTGTTAACTCCTCTCCTGCAGCTGTTACCAAAGGCGCACGCTTCGCCGATGCTGAAGAGCCACCAGAGTCCCCCTCACGACCCCAGAACAACGTCAGCTTCCAGACTCGGCCTCGAGGAAACACGACCGACTCGACCAATTCACAGACCTACCCAACCTTTGCAGCCTACCGCCAAGCCCAGCACGTCAACTTTGATGCGTTCGCTCAGCGTGTGAAGAGGGCATTTGCGCTCTCGCAGCAGCAGCAGGAGGAGGAGCAGAAGGAGCTACGGGACCATGAGGAGGTACTGAGGGAGCAGCAGGAACAGGGGCAGCAGCAGCAGCAACAGCAGCAGGACGACTTCTATCTGCGACCTACGAACCCCAAACGAAACTCATCCTCGAGTGTTGTTCCTGCGCCAGCATCAACTGGAACCGCGACGACAGGGACCAGGTCGCGCTCCGCATCGGCAGCCAGTATGATTGGCGATTTCGCAGAGAGAATCAAGAACGGAGCACTCTTCCGCCGACCCTCCGTGCTCAACTCCAACTCCAACTCCAGCGCCGTCGATGTCCAAAGTAGCAATAGCAACGATGCCGCTCTCAAAGGCGACAATAAGAATAGCGACCACAGTACCAATGGATCCTTAACCATGGTGGACATGGCGGAGATCGAGATTACAGTGACCGCTTCGGAGGATGATCACCCGCAGCCCGGTATTATTCACGGATCCGAGGCCGGTGCTCAACAACAACAACCCTCAGCAACAACAAGAACGATAGTTGACCCTGCATCTGGGCCGCCCATATCTGTAATAGAGCCCACTAGAATCTCCTCCGAAGGAGTTAGGACAACCGCATCAATAACCACCACTACTACAGCATCCACAGCCGCAACTGAAAGCCCGGCTATGACGAGCACACGGCCTAGATCCAATACTCGCGGGTCTTCACCACTGGCCCAACCCTCAAACGTCATGACCCACAGCAACAGCAGAAGCATCAGCGACTAAGAGACCCGACTTTTCATTATTTATCGACCAAAAGTCAATTTTGTACTATAACACTATTTAAATCACGTTAATACAAGTTACCACCATGATGTTCATGAAGTCGTTCATGATCAAGATCTACTACTGTGAATGTGTGCAGAAAGTAACCTAATCGGCGTTCAGCTAGTTACATCATTCGATAACGCACGTAGAAGACGCCTTTTTTTTTTCTTTTTCTTTTTTCTTTTTTCCTTCGCAGGCTGTTTCCGCGTGGAGATAACCGTCTTTTTATTTCTACATGATGTTACAGTCAAGACCAAAGTCTTCGTGAACACCTCTGCTCTCACAGTCCTGTGAGCACCGCGCGTCCATCTCGCTCCAGGGCTGACCGCACTTGTAGCAAAAGCTTTGACCGCAGTGACATACCATGTGGTTGCAACCCTGTTGCTTCTCAATGACAAATCGGCACGACGGGCAATGGCGCCAGTGCCGATCGCGCACCAACTGAAGCATCGCACGGTCCTCTTCTGACTCGCCACCTTGGGATTGAGTCTGGTATTGTTCACAGGACAGTCCTGGTGCACCAAACCAAAAAAAAAAAAAAAAAAAAAAATAAGAAAGGAATGAAAAGAATCCAAAAAGGCGCCCAAAAGGTAATTGTTAAAAATAGAGCTCTCTCTCTCTTTTTCTCTCTTTCTCTCTCGCGAAAGCGGAAAAGCAATAGTAATAGGCCCTCACGCACAGCCATGATTGAAGATCATTTTTTCTACTGTACCTCGATGAAAGGGAACTGCGCACGCAGCACAAAAGGAACTCTTGCATTCCGGACACGTCACTGCGGTGCCATCCCGGTCGTCCAAGTCAATGATCGATCGACACTCGGGTCTTGGGCAACAGACCTTGTTGGCGACATAGATCTCCGCCAGCTTGCGGTACCAAATCTCGAGCGTATCTGGATCTAAGACCAACTCTGCAGACTCTGTTGGGATCGGGGTTCGACAACCTGGTTGTGGACAGAGTGTCGGGAATCGAGCCTGAGTCTGCGTTGCGGCATTGGTCAAGAAAGATTGGAGACAAGAGAGGCAAAGGCCATGGTCGCAAGGCATAACAATGCCGATATCTCTGGAGGAGACAGATGGTGTTGCTGTATGCATGGTCGCAATTGCAGATCTTGAGGGATGGATGGGAGGCGACGCAAGGGGTACTGCGGAGGTTGACGACGTGGACGTTGAGGCTCCACCGGATGTCGATCCAGCATGGACGTTCTCGCTGCCATTGGAGTTGGAGCTGAGGGCGAATGATCGTGCCAGTCGCGCAGTGAACGATCGCGCGAATTGAACCCTGGGGGAGATTTCATCATGCCTCGTTGTCTCCTGCGGAGGCTGTGGATCCAGATCAAAAATTGTGAAGGTCTCGAAGCATATGCCGCATGTCGTTGGCGGCACAGTGTTCTTGAGCAGTTCTGCTCTATCCATAATGCGATCTTCGCACACGACGCACAACTTGTTCTGTCAGCATGAACCCCATGACCTATCCAAATGACCTTTCCAAATTCATGACCCGAGGCATGCTGTGTCAATTACCTTCTTGTCGGCACCGCGCCAAGGAGGACTGCCCGTCGGGGTTGGGAGCGCGCCACAGCTCAGGATGGTAGTTGGTTGCGTGATGGCTATAGTCGCGCAACATGGCCGGCATGATCAGAAGCGTGTCGTTGTCGTATCCATATTCAATCTCCTCTATATCATCCAAGTCGGATACTTCATCATCGTCCGCATCCTGCGCGGTCCCAGGGTGCTGGTGATGTTGCCCCTGTGAAGTTGAAGTTATAGAGTGGATGGATGTAGCTTTGGTGGACTCTATCCGCGGTGCATAGTCCTCGTTCTCGATGTCAGAGAGGAACACATAGTCGTCCTCATATCCGTCAAGCTCTTGCAAGGCCATCAACTAAGTTAATGAAGAAAAGGGCTTGGCGCCAACAATTGTTGAATGAATGTTAAAGGGGTGTACAAGTCTGAGAGTCGCCTTTGGCTCTGTGGAGACACAACTGCCTTCTCATGGCTTCCATGGTGAGGAGGTGTGGTTGCCCATACCGAGATTCCTGTTGTCGCAGGTACATGCACATGGGGTGGAATGCGGATGCAGAGGGAACGAATGTGATGGAGTGATGCAGAAAGGAGAAAGACGACAGCCCACAGCCTATTAAACTCGCTTACTGACGCACGTTATTCTGCAAATGGTTGCGGACGGTCCAATGCCGCTTCATTGAGACTAAGGACCCTCCATATCCTCTGGCTTCTATATAACACGACATGAGCGAGTAGCTGAATACTTCAGAGGTGTAGTTCACTTGCTCTTCCACTCCACTCGCTCAGCCTACATCTCTACGGCATACAGCAAATGAACGTCCGAGTGTATTACACATACAGCTGCCCCTCAGTCGCTCATGTATCCATCTGTGCCCGTCAAGGGAACAGGGCTCGCTTCGTGATTTGGCTCGTTCGTGTCCAGCCACGAAGTACAAAAGTTGCAACGGCTCGCGTTCTTGTTGACTTTTTGCCTGCAGTAGCGGCATTTGACCTTGCTCTTGATGATTTCCTCCTGTTGAAATGCCTGAAAGACTGGTTGCACCGCAAAAACGCACACCCGGGGACGTAGCAAAAGTAGACGTGATTAGATATCAGAACTGGTTCCCGTCAT